>VCJI01000994.1:0-13919 GCA_024139395.1 Backusella morwellensis | reverse complement strand
AAAAAAAAAAAAAAAAAAAAAAAAAAAAAAAAAAAAAAAAAAAAAAAAAAAAAAAACTAACACAACTCAGCATGTAATTTTGATAGGAAACAATTGATCGGATGTTGATTGTAAAAGTAGAAAATGCTGATCAAATAAACAAAGTACCAATAAAAGATGATCAACACTTCTTCATTGATAGTTTCCTACCCCAATGATCACTGAATTATATCAGTGTTCGTTCCTCAAGCATTATCATGGTATTTGTAGTAACAAAATTTACTTTGTTCGCTTTTATGTATGCTTAGTAAATAATGTGATACTTGTATTGAAGATAGTCGGTGGTTTCGGGAAGTAATATGCTCTGGAGAGTTTTTTAGAGGTTGCTGGATAATAGTTAGTATAGACTACTGATAAAAGATTTACATTTAATGATGTATTCACGTTTGACGGAGAATCATATTTTGAATAGCAGATGAAAGAAAAAAAAAAGTATTTTCTGGAAGGATTGATATCCAAGTTTATTCTTTTTTTTTAAAAAAAAAAGGAAGAAAAAGAAGAAGGGGGTGACAAAGAAAAATAATAGTATAAATATTAAAACTAATATTCTGCAATAAAGGAGAAGATACCTTTTTTGAGAGTTGGTAAAAGAACCCTATTTTTTCCCATAAAGCAATTGGGGATTCCTAGAGAAACAAGAGTAATTTCATTAGTCCAGTTATTTAAAAATGCTCCGAGAACCATCTAAAGCTTCTTTGAACATTTTTTCTGTTGGTTACCAGTAAAATGGGTAACACTATGGGAAAAATATTTTTTGTCCTAGAGTATTACAGTGATTGTCCTGGAAAAAAATAGTAAAAAGTAATAATTTATCCTAGTTTTTTTTTATTTTAATAGCGCCTAAATAAACTTTTTCCAATCGCTTACTAGACTACCAATGGAATTTCTAAAGGATTAATTATATAGAATAGTGTCTTCTTGAGAGAATTGATAATAGGTAAGTGATAACTTCCAATGAAAGTCCGTAGTGTAAATCAAGATACTTACAAAAAGAATCGCCGAAAATAAATGAACGATAAAATCATCAAGTTGAATGACGAAACAATTGCAGCTATGCTTTGCAAATAGTCTATTAAATAATCTTATTCGCTAGAGCGCCTCATATATCACATTCTAAGTATTATATAGCTATGATAATCACTAGAAATGATTATATTTCCTAAAGTTCTATTTACTTTTACTAATGTGTTGTTTGACTTAATGGCCTTTCACCCTTTCTCTTTTTTCTATTTTTTAACACTGAAAATATACCCTCGATGACCAATACATTGAGTTTTATTATAAATTCGAAAACTTTTGTATTAATTCTTTGCTTACTAACATTTCACTAATAACTTTTGATAGAAGACTTTTATATTGATTTAAACAGGTTATAGAATGTTTAATATAATTAGATTTTAATTTTATGTTTTGAATCAGTTCTTTCATGCCATTATTTATCATCATTATTTTAAAGTATGAGCTTTTTACTTGAAAGTTAATGAAAGCATTGGTAAGTGATTCTATTCAAAGTAAAATATGTGTTCATTTATATAATAGGAATATGTTTATTGATCCAACACTTTCTTTTTGATAGCTATTTATTCTACTTATACTAGAAAATAATAGTAGAGGAAATCTCTAATCTCAGATATTGTGGCTTTGATTGATGTATCCTCAGAATCAATGAACTAAAAGAAGAGATATAGTATCGTTCAATGAAAAATAAAAAGAGCTGAGTGTTTTATATTCTATGTATTCTATTACTGGGAAAAGAATATATATGCATGTAAGTATGTGTGTATGTTTACCCGCGAAAGTAGGTATAAAAAAAGTTTCCAGAATAAATAATTTTAACTGGAGTTTCTTGTTTCATTGTCATATTAGGTTGGAGCGAAAAGGGTTTCCGTTTTGAGTAATTGTCGTTGTATTTAAAGGCTTTTCTCTTCCGCTGCTCATTTTAAAAAAAGGCTTTCTACTCTCTTTTATTTCTATTTCTTTATACCCAATAATATGGGAGTAAGAGCAGAAAGAGCCTGTATGTATTGAGACTATTACAGAGATTGACGAAGTTGTAATAATAACTAATACTACTTAGGTCTTCGGTGTCGGGAGTTAAAGAAAAGGTGTGTAAACGATGGAGGTGACGATGCCTGTCTAAGGTGTATGGAAGATGATACCCGTTGTCATTACAAAACATATGTTGATTTTAGCGAGCAACTCCAAGAAAGTATCGACTATTTAAATACACAGTTGGATCGACTACAAGCTGAACTCGACGAGTTTATATACCTCAGTGAAAAAAAGCAAACATCATCATTTACAGCAGTATTCAAACACGATATGATTCAAATACAAACGACCATTTTAACGTATACTGATCTTTACCAAGTGCTTCAAAGTGCTGTTGGCTATTTTTTTTATTAATTCATATATAAATATTTTCCAAAATAAACATTTATCAAAATATCTATTATTTAGAGGACGATGACTCCAGAAATAGTAGAGGAAAAAAATAACAAAGCAGGTTTCTTTTTTTTAATCCCATCATCGTTATCTTCCTTTTTTTTTGAACTGTGGTTCTTTTGGTATTTTTTCGTTCTTTTATAGTACCTTAAGACTATCTTATTACAAAAGACAAATTCTAGAAAAATGTATATTTTTTATACTAAACTACTTCTTTTTAGCAGAGGCAGGTAACATTCAGATTAGTCACCCGATCTAATAGGTAGAGAACTTGAATATATTGTTACATGTAATAACAAGTTATAGGTCCAGATTTAATATTTGTTTTTGTCACTATCTAATTTGAACAATCGACATATTAGCGAAATCTAAGCCCATGATATCCCGAGTGTCACTTTATATTCCCATTTTATTACTTCAAAAAAAAAAAGAAAAAAAAAAAAGAAAATGTAATAGAATAAAGTCATTTATTCCTCGGTTACGAGCGATAGTGATTAATGAATAATGTAAGTGCTTGTAAAAACCATACAAACAATTAATATTTCCAGCTAATTTCCTTTCATATAAAAGTATAGAACTAGACATTCCATTCTATATTTAGAAATGAGGTGTCGAGATTACTTGAGGTATTATCATTAGAAACAAGCTTGCTGTTTAAATCAATACACTATGGATTTAATGAATCGAATATGCTTGGACTCATCTGCAAAATACGAAGAAGCAATTTGTTCAGCAAGGAGAACATGGCTAGTGAAACGGTAGACAGTAAGCTATTGTTTTTGTCTAGGTAAAAGAAAAAAAAAAAAAACTTTTGCTTTTACGAGTAGAATGTTTGCGATATCTAGCGGACAATCTCCCGATCGATCTGATTATCTTCAAGTTCGATTTAGCAAGTTTTTTTTATTACTTATTTAGAGTTCTATTTATCAGAAATGAACCTTTCTTCTTATGTCTATAGTATAGGAAAATGTTAAAAAATGAGTGATTTTCTATTTAAATCAACATATACATATATGGAACTGTTCGTAAATCTTTCCTTAATATAGTTAACAAATGATATGCGATTTTCCTTCTTTTAAGTATTGTTCTCTTTTGAATTGAAGTTATTTTTTTTTGATATGATGTTAATATTCCCATTTGGAAATATTTCCTTCCTTCTTTTCTTATCTATATAGCACGAGTTTATGAAAAAAGGTTCGAGAATGACTATACTGGTATCTGATTTGTCCCACTCGTTTGTCTTTACGGTGTTACCTGGAATGAGAATCGAGACATTTGTAAACTCAAAATGGTAAATATTTAACGCCGTATCACTCTGGCTTGTTTTTGTACTTCTTTTCTGATTAAATATTGTCCTATTAGTCTTCATAAAAAGTTATTTTATAGTAAGTTGATATCTTTGGCGTTAGTATCAGTATTTCTATCCGTCGTATAATTACGTAAAAGAAGTAAATTTTAAACTAAAAACCCCCTTTCCATCTCATATTTTAAAATTATAAAAAGCAACTGAGTGTTTATATTTTTCTTACTTGGTTAGAATGGTATGAAGTCATATTTGTTCTATATCTCTACAATTAGTAGATCTTGTTTTTCATGTGAATTTCAAAGAAAATATTATTATGAAGCTCACATCTATCATTTCGTTTTCCCAGCTTATATTTAGTTCATGTCGATGTTATATCAATTTTACAAAGAAATTTGTTTTCGTCGTCTACATAATTTTTATTTTGCTTTTGACATAATTTGGTTTATAAAAATAAATTCTATATAGCGTTTGTGGGTTAAATCATATATATAGAAGATAAATAAGATTTGAAGCAATTAGTGCGTAGGCTTTTAAACGATCACTTAGTGATGTTTTAAACAAGAGTTAAAGTGCGTGCTTCGTTGGTGAATAGTAAAACACGGGTTTATGTTAGATCGATAGTGATTGTTCAAACCATTACTTTGAATATGGATTTACATAGTATGAAAAATAAGAAGAGAGAGGTGACGGAAAAAAGTAGTTTAGTAAGGGGGTTTGTTTAACCAAAAATTACGCCGAATCGATATATATGTATATTTGGATTGTTGATTATCTGTGTTGGAATCGGCTGAGCCCCCAACTTAAGTCGTTAGCCAGAATCATACGTGAAAATGAATAGATTTAACTGTACCCAGCCCCTTTTCAGGCTTAAAACTCTTTGTTCATCTAAAATAAAATAGAACTTTCTCATAGCACCTTTTACTTTCTCTTTATTCGTTACTCTATTTTTTCATAAATGTTAATTTAAAGCAGAAAGTGCTTGGAGGAAGAAGTACTATTACGAAATATTCAAATACTTTACTAAATGCGTGAAGAATTAAATAAAACTATATTATAATCAATAGGACGTACTCATCTATCTAACGACTTGGGAAGTTAAGCATCAATCTTCATTCTTTTGCCTCATTTGCCGCCTCAATATACAAGTACAATATTAAGACTATTCTTATGCGCAAAGAGCTGAATAAGCTGCCAGATGAACGGCTAATAAGGCTAAGGAGTCTTGACCACCAGAAGTATCAAAGTCTTATAATAACAGAAAGGAGGAATTTTTGAAATTTCGTCATGAACATTTTCCGCCAGGGTCTTTAAATAAAATCCTCTATGATAGAAATTTGCATTTGTTTTAGTTACTCTGGTAAATTGAAAGTATAATGTTTGGTTATATGTATATTTCTAATTAAACATATATATATATTAAAGTTGTTAACAGAGATCATAAAAAGTGAGTCAGATGGAATATGGAATGCTTTTTTAATAAGAAAAATAACTAGTTAGCTACTCGAAATAGAAAAAGAACAAAACGAGCACAACGATTAGATGGAGAGAGTGGAAATAGTAACCTCGTCCAAGGAGTATATAAAGATGCAATCCAACCATTATTAACTGATTCTGATCTCTTTATACGGATGGAATACCTAGCGAGGTACTTGAGGGTGACCAGTTAGTAACTTAACTATTGGATTGTGCTGCTTCTTCATTCTCAACTGTCAAACATGTTGTTCTTTTTACAGACTCTTCCATAATGCCTTAACATTGCTTTACTTATCCACAATGATTCATATGTCACATTACGGAGTGTGGATTAAAGTCTGGAGAGAAAGCAAAACGAAAAATCTACCCCGAAGAAGTTCATTTTTCAGTCAAGAAGCGAATTGGAAACAACAAAACAAATGTAAATCCTTATCACTTTACCAACCCGGGCTCTACCGAAGAACAAATGTTTCAAATCCTCAAATATGAGTATTTTATTGTATACACACATCTGTAGGAGACATTCAATGCCACGAAGACCAAGAACAGAGTAAATATTACTCAGAACCAAAACGCTCTTTCTGATAACTATATACAGTAAAGTCTGGAATATGGAAACACGGGATTTGTAAACTACTAGTAATTTGGAAGCACCCCTCATCTTAAAAGAAGTAATATTTCGGGTTGTGATTGGCTAGATCTGGTTCGATTCCTATCACATATCGATTTTACAGCGTAAAATTTGGAAAACGGAAACGCAGTTTTCGATCCATTTTCAAGTTTCCATATGCCAGACTCCACTGTAGTATAAAACTGGCTTCGAAAATAACATTTTGGTGAAAAAACTGTACATCACATCAATGCAATAAAAAACTAACAACTTAAAAATGCACATCAACTGGCTAAGAAAAGATTAAATAATAATAAAAAAAGAAGTATCCAACCAATGGGATGGATGGGTATATTCAATAAGATATAGATTGAGACTATTAACATATAGCGATAGATTAGGAGTAACTCAAAGTATACTTATCATACGTGATGACCAATAAAGATACATTTAGTTGTTGTACCATATAAAACTCGATAAAAACGTTTAATTGTCTTGGACATATTGAGAGTCTTACCACAAAATATGTTTTAGACAAGATGTTTAAATTCCATATTATTATCACCGACAAGATACCTATATTTTAGATTTTCCTTCGACTTATTAATAAAAAATGTTTTGATAAAAAGCAAAACTTGTGATGGAAAGCATGAAGTTTATGCTGATTTTCTCGGCAGTTCAAACTGACTTTTGTCTCACACTAAACACAAACATCATTGGCTGAAAAGACTCAAATACACAGTCCCATTCACAGTCAACTGCATTTTTTTCATAATGAAAATAGTAAAAAGGAAAAAAAAAAAGAGAGAGAAAAGAAAACAGATTCCTTCGTTAGCGTTACTGTTATAATATGCCTAGTTCTTCCGCCGATAGAGAATCTGAAGGTAAATATAAATGGGGAATCATAATTCAAAATAAATGATATACTTATAGTTTGATATCTGTAACAATAGACAAAAAAAGAGATAGAAAGTCCTCCTCTCGCAAAAGAGATCGGGATGATAGAAGTAAGGACATTGATAACGATGTCGATGTCTCTTCTAACGCAACTTCACGTGCAAACTCTAGAGCTACTTCACCTGATCACAATACAAAGAAAAGAAAGCTGATTGAAGAAACCGAAAAAACAGATGAAATTCCTGAAAATCTCAAGTTGAGCAACTTCCGCCTTTCCAGAGGCACTATTGACAATCTTGAAAAGAAAGGAATCAAATCTCTGTTCGAGATCCAAGCCGCTACTTTCGATACTATCTTTGATGGAAATGATGTGCTTGCTCGTGCTCGTACTGGTACCGGTAAAACGCTGGCCTTTGCTTTACCTGTCGTTGAAAAGCTCGCATTGGACAAAGAGTACAGAGAGCGTCGAGGTCGTGCTCCCCGTGTATTGGTGCTCTGCCCTACTCGTGATTTAGCAAAGCAAGTGTGCGGTGATTTTGAACAGGTCTCTGGCAATCGACTCAAGACATTATCCGTCTATGGCGGTGTTCCTTATAGTGAGCAAACTCCTGTCTTCCGAGATGGTGTTGATGTGGTGGTTGGCACTCCTGGTCGTATTCTTGACCACATCAAATTTGGTAATATGAAGTTACATGACCTTAAGTTTATTGTGCTTGACGAGGCCGATGAAATGCTTGATGCCCGTGGATTTGAGGAGGACATGTTTAATCTCTTGCAGAATATTCAAGATCAAAAAACCAGCCGTGATTACCAGACACTGTTATTTTCTGCCACAGTGCCTGAATCAGTGATGGAGACGATCAAGCGCTTTGTAAAAGAAGACTATGAGCGTATTGACTTGATTGGTAATGCCAAGAATCGAACCAATACTAACATCCGTCATATTGCTATGCCTTCTTCCTATCAATCTCGTGCCGATATTATTGGTGATGTGGTGAATGTCTATGGTCGAAGTGGACTGACTGTTATCTTTTGTGCTACAAAGGCCGACGCCAATGAACTAGGTGCTCATGAAAAGATCAAACAAGATGCAGCCGTATTGCATGGTGACATTGCTCAGACCTCACGTGAGGCTACCATGAAGGCTTTCCGCGAAGGCAAGTACCGTTGCATTGTCTGTACCGATGTCCTCGCTCGTGGTTTGGATATTCCTCAAGTTGATTTAGTCATCAACTGTCAGCCTCCAAAGGATACAGAGAGTTATGTTCATCGCTCTGGCCGTACTGGCCGTGCTGGTCGCTCTGGTGTTTGCGTTACCTTTTATAAACCTGCTGAAGAAAGTTTATTGCAATATATTTCGAAACGTACTGGTGTCCAGTTTGAATATTTGTCTGCTCCTCGTCCAGAAGATATTATTGAAGCCACTACAGAGGATGCATT
This sequence comes from Backusella morwellensis, assembly GCA_024139395.1. Classification (NCBI taxonomy): domain Eukaryota; kingdom Fungi; phylum Mucoromycota; class Mucoromycetes; order Mucorales; family Backusellaceae; genus Backusella; species Backusella morwellensis. The sequence goes on along the minus strand of VCJI01000994.1, from coordinate 5,709 downwards.
CAAGTCTATCGACATGGTGAACCCTGAAGTCTTGCCTTTCTTCGTCGACTCAGCAAAGAAGTTGATTGAGAAGCATGGTGCTGATAATGCTGTTGCTGCTGCACTTGCTTTTATGACAGGTTACCATCAAGGTGTTCCTAGCCGCTCTTTGTTGACTTCTCAAGAAGGTCAAACCACTCTGTTAATGTCGCTAACCCAAGTAATTCAACATGCTGGTTATGTTCGTAACATTATCAATCGTGACTATCCTCAATTAGGCTATGATGACCTTCGAGGCTGGAGAATGACAAAAGACTCGATGGGTGTGGTATTTGATATCAATTCCTCCAAAGTAGAGATACGTGATGATGGAGAGGTGCTCCTAGCAGGTCGCGAATGGAATGCTCGTAACATTACATTATCTGCTCCTAAAGAACTTCCTGAACTTCAAGAACGTGAGAATCGTGGCGGTGGACGCGGCGGCTATGGCGGTAACCGCAATGGCGGAGGCGGTTATGGAGGCAATCGTGGCTATGGAGGTGGTAATCGCTACGGAGGAGGAGGAGGAGGAGGAGGTTATGGCAACCGCAATGGTGGCGGCGGTTATGGCAACCGTAACAATGGAGGAGGCTATGGTGGAAACCGCGGAGGAGGAGGAAATCGCAGATACTAAGAAAGCAAAGAAAAGCCTACACAATCGTTTCAACGTTCATATAATGATATACGAGTTGCTACATTATTATCAATATATATTTAGACTTCTGCGCTTTTCTATACACTTTTACTCGCCTATAGAAACAAACAAGCAAAACACATGAATGTATATATCTTAAATAAAGTTTTTTTTCTAAAAAAAAATATAAAAATTGGTGCAATCCACTGGTTTTTTCTTCTTTTCCTTTCTTTCACTTATTATTATTATTATTATATTACTATCATGACATCAATTTTTGACTTAGAGCCTGAAAAATACGACCTTTACTCTGTTCTGGGCTGCGTAGATACAAGTACTGTAAGTGAATACACTTAAAAGGTATATCTCGACTTAACCTTGCGATTCTGTAGCCGGAACAAATTAAAACAGAATATAAGAGATTAGCCTTGCAACATCATCCCGACAAGTCGACCACTTCAACTGGTATGTAAAGGATCGAATGTCAACATAGAATGAGGCAGCTCATTACTGTATTCACTTTTTAGAATTTGAAAAGATACAGGCGGCTTATGACATTGTGGGAAATTCTACTAGACGTGCATTGTATGACAAATGGAAAGCAAGCGGCTTGATGATTCCATTTTCAGATTATGCTCAACTCGGTACCCACAGTCAGGTGAGCTTTATGCATGATGAAACAGAGGAGGCTTTTATTAACCGTAGTATTCATGCATTCAGACAGTTCACTGGCAATCGTTACCTACTCAATTAACACTCACAAAAACGAATGATACGCTTCCGTCTGATGCTCAACTAAAATCCGTGCGCCTTCCACCTACTGCACCTCAGCTCCCAAAAGTAGAAATTAATTCGGGATCATTTTGGAATAACGATCCGTACAAGAAATTTCGAAACTATGAACTTTGATGATTTGGCCCTTTTTTATTATATTTATATTTTTATTGATTTTTTATTCTCTGTATTATTAAGCTTCATCATCCTCGTCTTCACTATCAGTAACCTCTTGACCAAGGTCTCTTAATCTGTTCTTATACTTTTTGACATCGTCATCTTGCGCACCTATTAAAGCAAAATAAGTGAAATGATCAATAATAATGTATTAGTTATTTACCCAAGCAAACAAGTAAATCTTCATGTTCTTTCTCCAAATCTAAATATTTCGACTTTTCTGCTGCCAATTGCTCTTCCAGCTCTTTGACTTTGCCAGAATCTTCGGATTTATTTTGTAGTTCTGCAAGTTGAGCCTTCAGTTTGTTATTTTCTTCAGCTTGTGCCTTTAAATCCGATTTCAATGATTCATTATTGGCATTCTTTAAGTAAAAGAAAGCTTGTAAGTAAATAAAAAATTTGATCGAATACAAAGTATTATCAAATTACCAAATCACTGATGGTTGTTTCCAAATCTGTTACTTTTTTCTCAAAACCTTGAATTTGTTCTGTTTGCTTATCAACAGTTGCTTTCATGGATTGAATAACACCATCTGATACAATAGGGCTACCAGGTGCAGGTGTGCCTAAGTATGGTGGGTTTAGCATTTATCATTTAAACATATCTTCTAGTACTTACTACTTCTGCTATCCATCTTGTTGAATTTTGAAGGCTTCTTTTTGATTGATTTTTGAATATTTTCTATCATAAACTAATTAGAAACAGCTTTAAATATATATATGCGGTCTTCTTACCATAACTTGATTTAAAGAAGTCTACAAAAACAGCATCAAGTAAAAGCGAAGGTAAAGAATGGGTAGTGTTTGATATAGATTCCTCTTCTGCAGTTATTTGTAAATATTGCGAAGCATTCTTAACAGCAGGACTATCGCGAAGACGAGCTAATAAACTATTAAATTGATCCAAACGGCTTGCAAAGATAGTTTGTAACTTGGATCGATCCAAAGGTGTGGATGGATCATCATTATATTCGTAAGTCACACCCAATAAGAATGCGACTAATCCTTGCACAGTTGGATCATTGGTTGAAGATTGCATTTCTTGCATTAACTTTAAAAAGAATGAATTTCCATCTTTACTTTTCATTTCTCTTTCTTTACTTACGAATTGAACGTGTGTGCTTTCTGATAAGAACAAACTAACAGACTTGGGACTTTCAAATAACCAAATACAGAGAAGGCATAAATAGCCAATAGGAATGCGTGCATTAGTGGAAGGATTCTTGGCCGACATGAGCAAATGGGCGACAATATGATGTAAAAGTGGTACTGGTTCCTCGCCATTTTCTTCCTCACCAAAAACAATACCTCCAGCAATCTCCTTTGCCTTTTCGTTGTTTTGGATAGCATAAGACATTATAGCACAAGCAAACCATACCTTATATGGGTCAGCATGCGCCTCTTCCCAATTTTCAATCACTTCAAGCAAAAGTGATCCAGCTGAATGGGGTTTATCTGTAGTCAAGACAGACAGAACAAAGGAAATAAAATAAAATAGTTAACATTCTGTTTTATTATTAAAAATCAAATATGTATATATTTATCTTACCTTGGTATTGCGTGTTTACATTATCTTCAGGAGGAACTTTAAACGTAGAAATGAGCACAAGTTGGGCATCAGAATTTTCTTCCAAGAAAGCCCAAGATGTATGTGTAGCAGCTGCTCGGCTAGAATAGCTATATTCATGTCCGGCATCGGCATTGACAGCGATGGAGATGAGTGAAACCATAGCAGGACGAGGAATACCGGCAACAGCATTAGGGTCGATCTGGCCCTCTTCCGAGATCTTGGGTGGACAGGCTACTACAGTTTTTCCAAAGGCAGTTTGATTATCAAGATTGGCGGCAACAACATACGCAATAGAATAGATGGCTTCTGTGCGCACAATAGAAGGGGCATTGGAGCAAAGACCCAACTGAACAATAGGTAGTAAAATACCACTCTGTACCATCACTTTTTGGTTGATTGGTGTGCTGCTACTATCAGGCTCTGTGAGTGTGCGGATTAATTGCAATACAAGCACAGTGTTTGCCACCTTTTGTGGTGGCCAATCCTCAAAGGAGTATGGTACATGGTCAGCATCACTATCGCCAACGTAGCCCAACAAACTAGGAATTTGCTGAATACAGCTTGTTTCACGGAAATATACCTAAATTCATTTCAATGATTAAAGCATTGATTTCTACACAATGTCCATCTCTATTTACCTGGTCAGACACATTGTATTTCAACAAGTTATGCATCAACGTAAGACTGTCCTGAACTACGATATCACCCGAAATTCCTTCCTGTTCCTCAATAACAGATAACAGTTTTTCAAAAGTGCCCTGGAATGTGACAATCTTTTGTACTTCGGTATTACTGCGTGTTAAACCAATCAATAACAACAAACCCTCTGTATTTAATAAGTGATGAGTTTCTTATAAACACAACCATCGAATCAACTTTACCATTTCTGATAATATCTCTTTTATCATCCAAAAGATCCACGAGGCGTGAAATACCCATTGGGCTCGTAAGGATGCACTCTTGGATACGTTTACTTCTATTGGCGACCAAGGTAGCGAGGAGTTTAATGGTGGTGTAACGTACATAGAAGTCGAATTCCTCAAGGATGTCTAGCAAAATAGTAACGTTGCTTTCATCCTTTTGATATGTTGCGCATTAGTTATGTGAAATGATTCCCCTGATCCATTTTCTATATTATCGTTCTCCCTTTCTTTTTGCTATTACCTCGATGAAATAATCAGTGAATTTGAATCCTCTTTCGTCCTTATCATGCTATCAAGTATATATAAAAATATGTAATGTATTGAGTATGACTTCCTATGGTCTTATTATCAGTAGCAGTAATATTCACCTGGTGTTGTACAGTGCATAGAATTGTAATTGTTTCGAGAAGAGATTTGGTAATGTCGACATCTTTATAATCTGTGTGAAGTACTTTAATCAACCCAGGAAAGCTCTTATTTCCAACTTCCTAGAGAAAAAAAAATTGTAACTGGTAAAAGATATGTTTTATATAACAGAAAAGATGGAATAGAAAGAGAAAGTAGTATTTATTATATTAATTGTGGATTGCTAACCTCTGGCCAATCTCTAACAAGGCCCTTAAGACTCAGGACACCTGCACGTCTATCTTCCAGTAGGGTCGCGGTTTCAAGACAATCTGCGAGTTTCTCAATGGTTTCGTCGGCGGATTGAGGCTGACCTCTTTCACCTCTTAAGGCAGAATAACCTCTTGAAAAAAAATCCATTATTATCTCCTGTCCTTTTCTCTTTTTCGTTTACAAGTGGTAAGAAAAGAAAGTGTTTTTATTGCACTTGTACAAAGTATGCTCATTTTTTTTTAATACCGTGACTTTGTCCAATGAGAACGGGCCGATTGATTAACCAATCATTTTACGACAGAAAACCTTTTCGATGTAGCATTTGAATCACATAAATAATTTTAAAATAAGGGCAGTTTATGCTCGAATATTGTGTATATCGTTTCGTTTATCTTTAGTCGTACCTTATTTTATCATGGTTTGTGCAATTATAACAACATCAAACGCTTACTGTGAATATTGTTCTACATATAGTTGATTTGTATTTATGACTCAATTCCTTTTCTTTACTCTATTCGATTGACTGGCAAGTTCAGTTCAAACAAAATATGTTTTGTAAAATATTAAAGCTGAACAGGCAGTCAAATTAAAAAAGAATGATTTCACCTTATTCAATCATGGAACATTCAGGAGAGAAAGACACAACAACCTCTTTTTTTTTACTGTTTTATTTTTTCAACATGTCCAACAAAAAGTCCACATATTATATTTTATTAAGGGACATGCTGTTTTTTTAATAAAAAAAAATAAGAATAGTTATTGCATTGATCTCTTTACATTTCCTTAAAAGGGATGTAAACATTCTCCAAAAAAGGAAATTTTACGTGACTGATTTTCTACAGCTACATAACTGCGGCGTATGCCTTTATTTTTTGACACTTTACTTTTCTTTCTCATTCTTTTTTGCTCTTCATTGTTAATAACTCTCATAACTTTAACAACACCCGTTACTTTACTATACAAGTAAACTAAACCAAACGAAGCAAATAATAAAG
>VCJI01000992.1:20205-57232 GCA_024139395.1 Backusella morwellensis | reverse complement strand
CTCTTTATACATGATATATTTCTCTTTTCTCAATTATTCCCCTGGTTTTTCTCATTTATTTGAATATTTTCTCATTTATTTTCCCCCTTTTTCTCACCAATTTGTAATTTTTTCTCATTTTCTTGAAATAAACAGTAAAGGGATATCTCTTTTTTTTGGATCACGAAGCGATCTACCGATTGAAGGCTTGATATTTGAGTTTACTTTTCATTCAAATACTTTGGAAATAGAGGGGATGGGTACTGTTAAGGCTTTTCAGTACTTTTCGGTCTTAAAAGTAAAATCAATACTTTACAAGCTCCTAACTGTTTTATGACATCGATGGACGTTACACAGGTTTTAGATGAATCAAGTTCTAATCCATCACTTAATGAGAATGTATTTAATGTGAGTGAACTTGTTATTCAAATAGCCAAAGAGTCCTTATTAGATTTAATTTTGAGGCCATGATTTAGCATATTAAAATATGCACTGATGTACAAAACGAGATGGTTTCATTGGTCCATTCAGCGTGGTTTCAATCCTATATCCAGTGAGTGAGCAAAAGAAAGAGCACACGGCTCATTATTTCTGCAGCATAAATCAGGAGAGGGAGGAAAATTCTTTTTCTTTTTGTAAATGGGTCCATTTATTTACTGATCGTGTGTTAACTTTTTTTAGAAATTATAGTATAGTGATACTTTAGATTAGTATAGATATATTAAATAAATGTATAGATATATCAAATAGATGTAAATGTCTTTGATGGTAAAATAAATAAATAAAGATATTTATAGATATGATCCAAGTTTGTCATTGTTGTGTATGGATGTCCTATTGTTAAGAAAACATATTATTATGCCCATTATTTTCACAATACCCCCCACTTCTCCCATTTATTATAGAAAAAATGCCCATTATTATTGTCATTGTTAAACTTAATCTAGAAAGGAATGTATGTAAATCATTTATAAAACTGTGTATTGTACCCTCTAGAAAATAGCCTGCAAAAAACCTGAAAAAAATCTTTGATTACTATTTCTATCCTACCTTTCGTGGTTAAAATCCTGCAAAACACCAGTCAAATGGTGATTTATTGTAGGTTACTATCAGAACTCAGAACTCAGAACTCAGGATCAAGTGCAGGTTTTTTTAAGAGTGACCTGGCGTCATTTGTTTTTAAATGAACATCGAGATAAAGTGGAAAAAAACAAGAAAAAAAAAACAAAGGAACTCAACCTTTTTTTCATATATAAATACGCTTGATTATCTTGAAAAGAATACCAACATACTTTATTTTATTTTATTTTATTTTATTTTATTTTATTTTATTTTATTTTATTTTATTTTATTTCTTAAACTTTTAATATGGAACAACTCCCAGTAGAACTTCTTGTCAACATATTTTCTCATTTCCATTTCAAAGAAAAATTGGAATTGATGACAGTGTCTCCTCAATGGTATCAAATTCTTTTTGTGCAAGGTTATCTTTTTGAATCTCTCGAGCTCTCTGTGTCATCCTCATTTGAAGCATTTGATCAACGCGTTAACGTTTTAATTCGCCATGCAGAAGCTCCAGTAGAACCAGTATACGCAAGTAAAGGGCACAGGTGCTCTCGGTTATTGATTGACAGCCCTCTTCACGGTAATAATCAATTCAACATTGGTAACTTGGCTGTGGTATTCCCGAATTTGAACTACTTGGAATTCCGAACTGAAATGAACTTTATCCAAGACAACCAAAATATCGCCCAACTTCAAGGCTGGAGAAATACTTTGAACACCCTTTTGGACAGCAGTCTTACCGAACCCATGGATAATATCAGTGTACGTATACTGAACACTGGTGTTTTCAACCGCCTCACTTCGCTGAGATGCTATCTTGGCAATACTCCCAATGACTTGTTATTCACTGCCCTTCCAAATGCGCCCAACTTGACCACGCTTGCGATCAAGGTAGACACCATTGTCCTCCATTCGTTGGAAACCCTCAGCAACCTTATTCCAAACGTTAATTCACTCACATTGGAAATCCAACTACAACATGGAGTACGGCAATTAACAGTTGTACCCATTCGTGATGAATTTGTGATAGCTATCAACCAGCATGTGAGAGCTTTTAAGATCATTACATCAACTCAATATCTAGGACGCTTTGATTTACTTTTGACCTATCTTCAAGTAAAATACCCCAATTTAACACAACTTGTGTATTCAGAAGCGGGTACCCCAAGTAATCAGGTAACACCGTTTCATGGACCCTCATGGCAGTCATTGTTGGAAGCCAGGAACAACACCATGGAGACATTGGTGTTAGGTCGTCTCCGGAAATCAAACCACCTGGTGCGCGCTGCCACTGAGCAAGTTTTCCCAGAGCTGAGGCACTTGGAGTTGGTGCTGTATAACGACCGGAACCTATACCAGACTGTTATCACTCACGGATGGCGAAACCGACTTACGACATTGGCTCTTTCTGAGGTGCCTTCGAACCAAGATTTTGATTTTCTGAGTCTGTTCACCCACCTACAAAAGGTACACTTGGCTTATAAAGCCCCAAGAATAGGGATGGAAGTCGCGACAATTGAAGATATATTGAATGCCTTTCCTGCTACCACCGTCTCACTGTCGCTTGAAAACTTGGTGATAAACGTCAACTTTGGCGCGATCAACCGGCCCTCGAATGTTCTTGATCTCAAGCTGAAGCTCTGCGGATTTACAGGCCCGATAATTTCACAGTTTCTAACCGCTTGTATCCCTAACCTAACATCACTTACGCTCGACTACTGTATATCATATGGGGATCTTGATTTACCGAATCATGATTTAGAAGAGTTTAAATGCACTGTGCCGCCGCCAATGTTTCAACCGTATGTCGGCGGTGGTGCTCTGCCGCCCAGTGTTTTTAGAATCACTTGCAGAAGCATCCGCGAAGCCTACTATTGTGGGTACTTATTGTTACTATTTAATTAATTATAATAAAAATACTCTATTTCTTGCTGTCAATTACATTGTTTTGCTTATTAGATAGTGAGCATAACTCATTGGAATATGTAGATTCTCACTATTATATATTAAGAGTAATACTATATTGATTTCACCAAAAGTAAGATTTGGATGCACTCAAGTCTTAGTAAATTAATTCAAAATCTGGTTTGACCATAGATGTGGCTATACAGCCCCGGAGACAGTTGCGCGCACACTCGAGGGGAAATGAATGGATATCAAAGGAAGCTCTGGATGTGGTTTGTATTATCAAGTGCGAGTACAGTATATCGATCTAAGATTTCTTACACTGTAAAATCGAGACGTGGTATAAATCGAGCCAAGCCGAGATCTGATAACAATGAAGTACATGTCTAACTGTTCATTCTACTAAAACAATGGTAATATTATACAAAATAAGTTTGCATCAATAAAATTAACCGTTTTTCCATGATTGGGTCGTTTTGGTTGAGTCTGACCCGCACACATGACCTTGGTTTTTCATGTCCAGCATCAATGCACATTTTATTTTCACATCTTTCTCTCTCTCTCTCTCTCTCTCTCTCTTTTTATTTATTTATTTATTTTCATGTCATGGCAGCCATCAACAACAATACCTTTGAATTAGGAACTCATCCAACCAAGGACACAATCAAGCTCATCACCTCTTTATTGGAGAAAATAACTCAAAACAACGATCGTTTAAACACAAATAAGCAAGCAACAGCCTCGGTTTATACTTGCTTCCATGCACGCTCCAAGCCCTCCATCTCCATCCATGCCTACTTCACTCGCATCCTCAAATACTGTCCTTGCGCTAACGAATGTCTGATTGCACTGCTCGTTTACTTTGATCGAATGACCCGTCCTCAGCTCAAAATCGCTCCTCTCCAATTAGATTCTTATAATATTCACCGGCTCATCATCACCGGCTTGATGATCTCCAGCAAATTATACTCTGATGTCTTTTTCACAAACACACGATATGCAAAAGTAAGTTTAGAAAATTAAAGACAAGAAAAAGAGCGTTTTGCTAAATCTCAGTGTCTCAAACAAGGTGGGTGGGTTGCCTGTGACTGAGCTCAACGCATTGGAACTGGAGTTCCTTTCACTCAACAATTATAATTTGTTTGCTACCATTGATGAACTCCAAACATACGCAGATAACATTCTTGAGCACTGGAATAGTCAATTGGCCGATAAATCAGACCATGTGACAAAGGGCTTACAGAAATTACACATCAAAGAAGACCCAAGCCATGACCGGCAGTGGAAGTTCAACAAGACAGACAATGGCCTAATAAAGTATGCAAATCCAATGGATGCTGCGGGGGAGACCATGCGAAGACTGTCGGGCTCGGCTACTATACTTAGGCGAGAGAGCCTTTAAAACACTTGTTGCTGCTGCTGTTGTTATTGTTATTGCTTTTTATCATTATTTCCCCTCTTCTATAATAATAATAACAGCTGGACTGCAATAGCAATAGCAATAATAATAATAGCAAAAAAACTATTCCTATTATTAATAAATTTACAATATTTTTACATAAACTGAAAACGTGGAGAAAAACTAAATAAAGCTACCATTTTTATTGTCCTCATAAAATATGCTTTCTTCCATATGTTACTATTGTAGGGTTGGGATATGTGCCATCTACTGCTTATCATCACTAAACTTACCTTTGATATTTAAAAGAAGACTCTTTTATGATCGGCAAAAAAAAAAAAAAGGCTTGTTTAACCATTCTTATTATAGATTGGAGAGTCGACATTTCACATACGGGATCAAATCTTGAGTGTAAATCGTTTTATGATACAAGGAGCTGTATGCGCATTCTGTCTTTTAAAAAGAGAAGAAAATTTTACTCTATTCTTGCATGCACAGCAAATATATGTGCTTGCTGTTGCTTTTAAAATGCAAAGCCGGCTTTGTGTATTACTTAATGGATCATATTTCAAAACAGTAACAAACTGTATGCTGTGTTTTAAATTCCAAATGGGGATCAAAACTGGATACCACAGAGTGAGAAAAAAAAATAATACTGAGTATTATGCACCAATACAGTAGACTCTCGATTTTGGGTACAGAAGGGTGGATCAAAATAGGGTTTCCAGCTTCCGGAGATGCGTTTAAGCTTTTGTTAGAGCCAATAGCACCAAGCTATGTGGTAGGGATATTGCTTTCAACTGACATTTACATCAAAAACGGTGTTTCCAAAGTCAGGATATCCAAACTCGAGAGTTTACTGTATAAATATAACACCACACAATCATGTCGTGAACTACATGACAACGGGTTTCTTAATTATCAAAGTAGTAAGAAATGAACCATCAAATTTCACTAGGTCGATTGTTTTCATGGCCAATACAAGTACCTGGTGAACACTGGCCAGATATATTGACAACATTAGCTTCAATGAACTAGGGAATAGAAGGAAATAGAAGAGCAGCATGTCCCTAATGAACAGCAACAGAAAAACAAAAAGATCTGGAGTTTATAACACTTCCAAATAGTTGTACCAATAGCCTTGAGATCGCCCACCCCAATCATACTTAAAGTGACATTTACAGCACTGTCAAAAGCCATCTTTTTGAGCCTTTACTCTTTTTGGAATGCTATCCTAAACTCTGGTCACACTACCGTCTCTCAAAGAAAGTCGTCAATAGATAAACATCACTTGGATTAATACCATAGTATGAGAGCCAAAAGGAAATCTAAATGTCCAAAAGAAATTTAACCAAAACTTAAACAACTCAACATCAAGCATCCTTAATTAACAGCATCGATAATGAGGCTTGGTAATAAACAGAGATGCACCTTAAAAAAAAGCCTCGCGTTACATCAGAATATAAACCACTTTACGGAAGAGAAAGTCAAGGTAATCACTTGTTAGTGGTTACCAAGTGCGGCTTCCATATATTCTTTGATGATAAACACCAACTAAAAACAGAATTGAAGCAAATACATATCTTGATAAATTCATGTTGTCATATTAAGGATAGAGATATATCAACTTAGTATATCAAGTAGTTTTTTTTTTAATATCCGCTACTTGTAAGGTTCAAAGGAATCTTTTTGCTGTAAGGATGACGACAGATTCTTTGCTCATAATGATATAAAAAGCGAACCTTAAAATGTTTTATAAATTCAAACACATTTCTTTTTTTTAAAAATGCTGGTTTTACTTCTCTTTATTATAGCGATATCAGTTACAATGTCTCTTGGTGATCAAAATACAAACGAGTTTTCCATCTCTGATGATGGCACTCAGGAAACCACGCAATTTGGTACAAAGATAAACAATACCGATAGTTTGACTGTTGGCCCTCGCGGACCCACTCTACTGGAAGACTTTATGCTCAGAGAGAAAATCATGCATTTCGGTAAGCGATAGTAATATAAACGCCGTCCTTATTAATGTTACTTATGGCTCTCTCTCTCTCTCTCTCTCTCTCTTTGCTGAATTGAAAAAATAGATCATGAAAGGTTAGTATAATTGAAATGCTGTCCACTTATAAAATATAAATCTCTATTTCACAATAGGATACCTGAACGAGCAGTACACGCTCGTGGCGTAGGTGCCTTTGGTACTTTCCAATCCTATCAAGACTGGTCAAATTTAACAGCCGCCAAATTCCTGCATTCGACCGATGAAAAGACAAGAGTGTTTGTTCGTTTTTCAACTGTGCTTGGTTCAAGAGGTTCTCCTGATACTGTGAGAGATGTTCGTGGTTTTGCTACACGCTTTTATACAGAAGAGGGAAACTGGGATCTGGTTGGAAATATTATTGCCCCTTTTTTCATCAATGGTAAGTGATATAAGAGATCTTTGTGTTACCATTACTTATCTATTGTATCTAGATGCCATCAAGTTCCCCGACTTGATTCATGCTGCCAAACCTGAACCTGATAAAGAGGTCCCTCAGGCAGGTACTGCACATAGTACCGCGTATGATTTCTTTTCTCAGCATACTGAAACAATTCATACCGTCATGTGGGCACTTTCTGGAAGAGGCATCCCAAGAAGTTTTCGTCAAGTTGAAGGCTTTGGTGTACATACGTAAGTCGTTTATTTTTATATTTTAGATTTTGTGATTAATTAAACTTGTTTTTAATCCTTAGTTTCCGTCTTATTAATGAAAAAGGTGAATCTATATTTGCAAAGTTTCATTGGAAGCCACTTCAAGGACTATCTAATCTTGTTTGGGTAAATTAAACTCACCAAAAAAAAAAGGCACCTTTATCTAACCCTATAAATATAGGATGAAGCCCAGAAGATTGCTGGAAAAGACATTGACTTTCATCGTAATGATCTTTACACTGCCATTGAGAAAGGTGACTACCCCAGATATGAGCTTGGTGTCCAATTAGTCAAAGAAGAAGATCAATATAATTTTGACTTTGACCTCCTTGACCCCACAAAAATCATCCCAGAATCACTTGTACCCGTAACCAAGCTTGGTGTCATGGAACTCAATGAAAGCGTCGAAAACTTTTTTGCAGAAACAGAGCAAATTACATTTCATCCAGGACACATCATTCGAGGTAATATAGTTGGCAGTCTTTCTTGATAAAAACTAACCAATTAACTTTTTATCTCTAGGCATTGGATTCACAGATGACCCTCTTTTACAAGGCCGTCTCTTCAGCTACACTGACACCCAACTCAACCGTATGAGCACTGCAAACTACATGCAATTACCTATCAACCGTCCCTTACATCGTCCCCATAATAACCAGCGCGATGGATTCATGCAATTCAACATCCACAAGGGCCGTGTTGCCTACTATCCCAATGCGCTACAAAACAACACACCTTCCGTTGTCTCTGCCAAGGACGGTGGCTACATTGAATATCCTGAAAAGCTCAACGCAACCAAGCAGAGAGGAAAGCAAGGCAAATTCAATGACCACTTCTCTCAGGCCCAGCTTTTCTACAACAGCCTCACCACCGCCGAGCAGCAGCAATTGGTTGACGCTGCCCGCTTCGAAATTGGAAAATGTGATGCCTTCTTGGTGCGTCAAAACATGATCAACATTCTGAACCAGGTAGATAACAACCTGGCTCGTCGTGTCGCTGGTGCTGTTGGTGTTAAGCCACCTGAAAAGGTGGTAGAGAACAAGCTCCAGACATCCGAAGGCCTTTCCATCGAAAACTTTAAAAAGCCCGACCATATCAGAACCAAGAAAGTGGCCATCTTGACTGCTCCAGGTATTAACGAAACGGACGCCAAGAGTATCTACAACTATCTTGATAAGAATGGTGCTTATGTTGACTACATTGGCTTCCATCTTGGTGAGGACAAGGGTCTTGATATCACCCAAACATACACCACATCCTCCTCTGTGCTCTATGATGGCGTGTATGTACCCGCTGGCAGTTCCGAGGCATTTGCAAGTCTGACAGGCACCAACTCCATCTTCCTTTACAACGAGCCCTCCATGTTTGTGCTGGATGCCTATCGTCACGGAAAACCCATTGCCGCTTCTGGAAAGGAGGCCCAACAGTTCCTTGAAGAATCCAGGGTTCCCATCTACAATGATACGACGGAGCAAGTCAAGTTTGGTATCCTGACAGCCGAAAAGGACATTGAAGGCAACTTTAAGTCTGCATTGATAAAACAAAGGTTTTGGAATCGTTTCCCTACGGATCCAGATGCTAATCTTTCCCCCACCAAAAGCATGGATTAATTCATAATAATAATAAAAAAAGACAGACCATTATTTTATTTTTATATACTGTTGGTGTTTGTGTTAAAGTCATTATTAGTTTTGTATAAGACTGTAAGAAGCACTATCGCTGTTTCTGCTTTTTATCAGATAGACTATTACAACTAGTGTCATTGGTCAAGCACACATCTTCAAGTGGAGGTGATAATAATGGATTGAGTCTTGTTCCATAGGATTGTTTTAGTTCCGGTGGCGAAGTACTCATCTTATCATCATATTTCTGCTCCAAGCCTGTCAATATCTTATCCTCCTCCTTGTGCTGCTGTACGTGTGTATTTCTTGAGCTGTAAGAATAAAACGATTGTTGAGATTTATACACATTGTTGTTGGTGGTGCCCGTTTGGTTTCCTATCGCCATATCCTCCTCCGTCTTTTTTGATCTTCGTCTCTTTGTGATGAATGGGTGCTGCATAGCCTCTTGCGGAGTCATGCGTCTTGTAGGATCCACTTGCAAGATACTTTTTAAGAAATCCAGCAATTCCTTGCGGAGTTTGATTTCCAATTGTCTCTCAGAATAGGACAGATTGGAAGGGAAGGGGTATTTAAGAATGAGGCTGTCAAGGTGGATACTGGAGTGGTAGGTTTTGCTGCTCTTTTCATGTTTGTGTTGCTCCTTGGAATATTCGCGGATGCTTTTAAATACATACTGACCATTCTCATTTTTGAAATAACGATGGCTGTGTTTTCCATTCGTCATCATGTACTCTGGAAATGGGCCCATCGTCTCCATGATACGCGTCATTTGATTGTATTCTGAGCTCCCTGGAAAAAGGGGTAAACCCAAAAACATCTCGGCGACGACGCACCCAAATGACCACATGTCAATCGCCTTTGTGTAGGGTAGTCCAACAAGAACTTCAGGTGAGCGATAAAACCGGCTTTGGATGTAAGAGTGTGATTTTTCGAGATTGCGACAGGCAGAGCCGAAATCAATGACCTTAATAAGCGGTGATTCTAGACTGTAAACAAACAAAAAATGTAAGCAACATATATATATTTTTTTCTTTTTCATTGTCATTACCGATCTAGTAGAATGTTTTCTGGTTTCAAATCACAATGAATAATGTCGGCGCCATAAAGTAGATTTAGTGTGTCTAGTAACTGCTTTGCAAAACTTCTGACAAGTTGTGATGATAGTCCCTTGTAATCATTTTGTTTGACAACGTCGTACAAGTTGATGGAAAGTAATTCGAATACAAGACAGACGTGGCTTTTATAGTCAAAGGAATCCAATAAGCGAACAATATGATGTTTATCGTCTGGATCAAAGACTGTATTCAGCTATTTGTAATTGGTCAGGATTATTAAAAATTAGACAAATGAAAAAGGAGAATACACTTTACTTGTTTCAAAATATCGAGTTCGATTAAACCTTGTTTAGTGTAGGCGGGCTTGTTCTTTATTACTTTGATAGCCACCAATTGCCCCGTTGTGAGATCCCTGCACTTGACTACCTGTCCAAAAGTACCAGAACCTAACACATCAACTACTTCATATCTGTTTTTTATTATGCGTTAATATTAACAAGTATATATATTAAAACTCTATTACCTCCTATCATTGCCCTCAAGGATACCGTGTACATAAAGAATATAATCATTGTTTTCGTTGTCATAACCATCGTTCTTGACTCCTTTGCTTGGCTTGGTCAACATCCTTTTGGGGTTACCTAAATTATCATGGTCGAATCCAGGATTGATCTTTTTAAAAGTATCACAAATATTAACTGTCAAGCTCTGGATGACCTTTTTATTTTTAATTAAAATGACCAAATAAAGGTGTGTCATTACTCGTATTTACCTGTTGTGGCTTGTAATAGAGCGCTTTGTTCGATTCTTTCAAGTGAAAATCTTCTAGTTGGACAGGCAGTGTCATTGCTGTTTGTAATGTTGACATGTAAGAAAAGAAAAGGTAAATAAATAACAAGAAGAAAAGAAACGAGAGAGGGAGAACGAAAGCAAAATAAAGAAAAAGAGAACGGAGTGTCCTTGTTTAATGCATTATATACACAAGCTTTTGTTTTTCCATTTCTCTTTTTTCGATCAGCTCGTTAACCAATGAGCACTTGGAGCACTACACGTGATCTAAAAAAAAATAATGCGATGTGACCAATGAGATGTCGATTTGCTACTATTATTCGTTATAATGGTTGGATTTATGTTGATACAACATTACTTTTATATTAATATCAAGTGTGCTTTAGCCCTTGTATATATATATCAACATCAAGCACACTATATCTTGATCGTTTTTATTATTCAAATTCCACATTCATGAATCTCTCCATTTCTATTTTATTTATCTTGTTGCATGGTGATTCCCTTTCTGTCCTCGCCAATCAATATGGTATTTGATAATAGGAATAAAATTTCGCCTACACATGCGAATTGTTTATATACAGGGGGAACCTCTCTGTAATAATCCCGGATACAGTAATACCTCTCTATACTAACACGCTTTCTTTCAAAAAATTAAGCAGTAAGTTTCCAAGAAATAAAAAACTCTCAGCCTTTTCTTTCCTTGTATAATATTAGTGATACAGTTTTGGACTTGCAAAGTGTATTACTATAGAGAAGTCCACCTGTATAAACTATTTTTTATATAACAATGCCATCAATTTTATTTTTATGAAGAGTTGTACCTACATGTATACACATAAACTATAACTTGGTTGCGGTAAAAAGTGTTCATATGATAAGAATACAAAACGTTTCACTATTTTTGTATGGGTTGAGTATTAAGCCATTATTTTTATATATAAAAATGATCACTGGCATTTAACAAAGAAAGTACTGTATATCTCCTCAGACCCTGTCACTGAAACCAACCAAAAGTCAATTCAGTCGAATAACATAAATATATATCATACACTGGCTATACAGGAGGACCTCTCTATAGTAATACACTTTGGAAACCAAAAATACACCATTATTACTATTCAAGCAGAAAAATAGCTGACAGTTTTTGTTTTCGATGAAAACTTACTGCTTAATTCACGATAAAAAACGTATTACTATAGACGAATATTACTATATCCGGTATTACTACAGAGGGGTTCTACTGTAATTGTTTCTCTCAATTGAGTGTCATCTTTTTGTATAAAACACCTTCACGGGTAATAAGTCTTAGCTTGTCAATGTGAATAGGACTATTGACAAAAAACGAGTTGAAATGAAGATCCCATTTATTTCTCTTTTGCACAATATTCAAATAATTCATTCGGCTATGAATTAAATTTCCCTACGGTCTGGCAACTTGTCAATACCATAAATGGAACATGTCGATCTCTGTTTATAAAAGTAAAAGAATCGGATTTTTATCCCGACATAAATAGTAAAAATCAGGTATCGACTTGTTGAGGTTTCTAAAAATGTTTTGGCGAAAATACATCGACTTAATTTAACGATCATAAAAAGACATATTTAAAACTATTTTAAATAGGACTTGAAAAGATTCATATAAAAGATCTCGCCCTTTTATCTCCCCCTTTTTCCATTTATCGCAAACATGAAAATAACCTGTATTGCCATTCTTCCTTTTATTGGATCGATTGCGGCTGACCGACTAGTTTCAATCCCGTTTAAATCAGCACAGAAAAATACTTATGCAAATGCATTGGGGATAAAAAAGTTGGGAAGACTTGTCGACGTGCCTCTTGAAAACATAGATCTTGCTTATCTTGTGGATTTAGCAGTTGGTTAGTTATCACACACTTACACACACACACACACACACACATACACACATACACAAAAGAAGCATCTTGTTCTAATAGATGTGTAGGTTCTCCTCCACAGAATTTTACATTATTACTAGATACAGGTTCTTCTAGTACATGGGTACCAATTGAAGGATGTGGTAGATTATGTGGGTTTCCCAGAAATTCGTTAAAACCATACCTTTCTTCGACGTTTAAAAAAGGTGACCTTCGGTTTCATATTCGATATGGAGATGGGTTCGCAAAAGGGTTTTATGCTTCAGATACAGTGTATATTAATGGGATTAGTGTACGAAATTTTGTAAGTATTTTGTACATCTTTACTTAGAAATAGATAGACTAATACCAAGTTATAAGAATATTGCAATTTCTGATAATAATGATGGCGAGCTGACAGACAGTGGGGCTGATGGTATTCTCGGTATCGGTAAAGTTTATCTATAATCCTGTTTATGTATATTTGTTTGCTTATTAAATTGATTTTATAGGACCCGATCAGCTTAGTATGTCCAGTAATACCGAAAAAAGAATGGTACCGACGTTGGTGACATCAATGTATGATCAAAACATTGTGGATCGTAATGTATTTTCGGTTTACTTTCAACCTGTTTCTAAAGAGGATGTTAAATCCAGACATATTAACGGTCAATTGGTATTTGGAGGAGGTATGTATTTGCGTGAATTAAACTATTACTATTTACCAATGGGGTGTTGATTTATATTAGTTGATCCAAAGCATATAAAGTCAAAAGTGACATATTCTCCTATAACCAAAAACCGCAAATTTAAGGTTAGTAAGGAAATTGTGTGAGAGAGAGCATATAGAGTTCAATACAGAAACGATCTATTAAATTATTTAATAATAGGATTACTGGGCTGTTGATGTTAGCAAAATCGCAGTAGGAGATTTTACTAAAGCTTATGATAAAGGGATCACCGCTATTATAGATACAGGTAAATGGCAGTTAAGCGCTGATCATACTCCGTACTGAATCATATTAAAAAAAAAGGTTCAACGTTATTATATTTGCCAAGGGATATTATACGACAGGTGTTTGATGGCGTTGATGGGATGAATCGTGATTATAACGGAGACTATACCGTACCGTGCGATTCTAAAAACCTTCCTGATATTACATTACACATGGGAAAAAATCACTATACCATTAAGCCAGAACATTATGTTATTCGAGCAGGAGCGGTAAAGTATCATACACAACCCATTCAAGTCAATATGTACACTAAACAAATCACCATGATATAGCTTTCGCGTTCAGATGAAATGTGTACAACATATCTTCAAGAATCGCCTGTTTTCGTTGATGCTATCCTTGGGTATGCGTTCCTCCAAACCCACGTCTCTGTTTTTGATAATGACAAGCACCAAATTGGATTTGCAATAAGAGCATGAATATCGCCCCATTACTCCCTTTTCTTTCTTCTGTTTATGTAGTTATTTAGTCAATATTTAAACTGTATAGGGTCATTTTTTTATTATATATAAATATTCATAAAATTAATAATTACTGTTAACAGTATGATATTTACAGAAAATAACATGTTTGTATTTTTAAACCTGATGACTATTATGGATATTGATAAAATGTATAACAGATAGGAACTGCCTTTAGTAGTTCCCGTCATTTATGAAAGAAGAGGCAGCTGTATGTACTACTTGCTTATCCTCCTTATCAACTACTTTGTGAAAGTTTTTTTCTCACTTTGCAACTAATTTTTCAGTTCCCAATATATGCAGAATGTAAAAAAGCACAGATTACGTCGCAGATCAAGCAATCATCCATGCAGTATTAGTTCTAAATTACTATCAAAAGGATTTTATTTCGTCTTGTAGCGGTTGAATGATTATAAATAATAAGAATAATATAATGGGAAGTTGTATATAATGGGGGTTGATTTATTCAGCTGATTGCTGAGCCTGGGTAGATTCCTTAATAGCCATAAGTTGTTTTGCGCGGAAGGATTCATAGTGAATCATGGCGGTAGTTTCAATCAAGTCTTGTAAATGTGTTCTTGTCAAGAAGTTACGAAGGTGGATGAATTCGCAGTGGTTCTCATCCTCAACTATAGAAAACAAGGGTGTTTTAGCTACTTGCAATCCAATTTATCCATTTTACTTGGTTTATTTTTTACCATTGATTACGCCCCAACGAGTCTTTCTACCACGAACAGCCTTTCCATCAATGACGACGTTTCTCTCTGAACCAATGACAGCAAAAGGGGTAAGATCCTATATGAGCCAAGTCAAACTCCATCACTTTTTCCACATGAAATATTCCATCTTCTTACCCAAATACTCTCATTCAAAGCACGTTCCTGATCTTCGTCCTCCTCACTTTCATAAGGATATAATCTGATGTTATGGAAAGAAAGCTCGGCCTTAATCTAAATTACACAATCATATTAGTGACCGCACGCACACAAGTAACAACATGGCTTACTCTCTTCTTAAATGCCTCACGTTCCTCAGCAGTAAGAGAATCGGATTTGGCAATAACGGGAACAACATTAACTACTTCTGAAAGCTTCTTGAGGACAACAACATCAATCGGCTTAAGACTAAATAGAAACAACAAACAACAAACAAAAAAAGGGGTGTTTTTAGCTTGATGCAATAAAGTAAAGCATGCGAACAAGACTTACGAGTGGCCAGAAGGAGTGATGAAGAAAAGACAACAATGGACACGGGTATCAACAATATAACGTTCACGTCTAGCAGTTAATTCCTTGCGGAGATAGGCAGAGTGCTGATCCTTGATGTACTTGATGATAGGCTCCCAACTAGAATCATTTCATTACGTTAATTATCGCTGCTTGTCTGAACAAACACTCTTACCAGCTATCGTTGTTGACCTGGTCACCGTAACCAGGTGTATCAACAATATTCAATCTCAAACGAACTCCATTTTCAACAATGGCTATTATTATTGGAGAGATGAGCATGATGACAAGATTGAGAGTGACAACAACACTTACTGTGAGAAACTGATTCAATCTCGGTAGTTTGACGAGTAGATTCGGAAGCTTCCAAACGACCCTTGCTGTCGATCAAGTGGGAAGCAAAAATGGTGTTGACAAGTGTAGATTTACCAAGACCAGACTGACCTAATAATAAAATAAAGTTTAAAACAATGGGGGAAAAGGGGAAATGTTCAACTGCAGTTACCAACAACCATGACGTTAAACTGGAAGCCTTTCTTCAACAGCTTTTTTTCAATCTGTTGGGTGATGGTATCGAAACCAACATAGCTATTGAGAAGTGTCTATATGACAAGGTTTGCTTAGTGCTGCTCTTGTTCTTGAGTCTCAAGTTATTTTACCTGGGCTGGTGGAGCCTGTTCAACGGTGGGGCTTGTTTGGGCTGACATTTTAAGTTAAGGAGTGAAGCAAGAAGAAAGCAAAAAGAGAGAAAAGGTAGCTACAATGGTAATAATAATAAAATTTCAAGATATCAAATTCCATGTAGCACAAAATAAACCCTACTCACCTGGTCACTTTCCAAATCAAGATTATCACTTCATTTGGCTTGGATTGAAATCTGTGAAAATATCCGTTGTCAAACTTGGGATTTTACGGATTTAAATATGAAAAAAAAATTACAATGGGAATGTGCGCTTGACTCGTTACAGTTGTCACATAAAGTTGGCTCAATTACTTTTGGAATTACATGAATATCAACAAAATTATATCTCTTCTATACAAAGTTCTTTTATTCAAAAAACAAGATACAAACAGGAAATCATTATATAATAAGTCACCAGTTTAATATTTGGCATTTGACATATTTGATCTGACACTTGTATTTACAGACACATTTTATTTCTTTTATATCCTCTTAAATCCATTGAAGATCTTTTCTTTCTTCTTTACCCCTCAGTATATTATATAGATCTCTTTGTTTGGTAATTTTTGTGAATTTCAAACAGCTCCAGCCAATCAGGGAGCTGGCCAAAACGCCATATATGGTAATGTCTCAGGTAGCCCACAGAACATTACTAGTTTTTTTATGGCCTTTTACCTGTCTTTCCCCCTGCTTATGTTTGATAAAGTCCAGTTTTTCTCTTTTTTTTTTAAAAAAATAGGGCTATCATAATGGTTCTCTTGCTTGACAAGGATATTCTTGTATATCTAACGAGGACGTCCCAAATAAATAAATAGGTTTCTTTTTTTCTGGGTTTCCTTTTTCTTGAGGCTTTAGAGCAACTAAGAACAACAGTTTGAGACGATTTATTAATAAACACATTCTATACAACTAATACTCCTTTTCTTAAAGCGACATTGTTTTGAGAAAAGGTGTATTAATTTAAGTATCAAGTGCACCGTCTAATTTGAACTATTTAAGGTACTCTCTAAATTCACGTTCACCAGGTTGGCTAATTGTAAGCAAGTTCTTTTAGGTATGATTCGATTCATGCGGCTGGTTTGCATGTGATGATACAATCGTATTTCATCAACATGTGGCTTGGACTTCAAAGTTCTTTTAGTGTGATATATTTATAACAACTGCAAAGATTAAATCAACTCAGTTGTACTTTGAACGCTATCATTAGATCCGACGATGATGACATGAGACAACACACCAAACAAGTTTTTAACGACTCAATAAAAGATAAATCCAACTACATCATTGAATATGGTGCACTCGTCAGGCAAATGATGCTTTTGTTTGGAGATTCCACATTCTCCTTGACAAACAACACCCTTTCGTTTATCAAAAAGGACGGTTTCAGAATGACTGATATACTCCCTTCCGGATTTGTAACTGAAACCCAAACAAGTACCGTCGCTCCAGCACTCCATCAAGACATATTACGCTCTGATATTTACAACAAAGAGCTGTCGATGCTATTTAAAGATGGCTATTTCAACTACATGCATTCCACATACTTTGGAAGTAAAGGAACAGCACAAGACACTCTTGCGAAGAATCGTTGCTATAAACTACTTTGTGAACAGTTGCCCGAACCCGATCATACATACTCATGTGATACCAAAATAATGGAGCAGAGATCCCAGTACGTAACAAATTTTAAAAACATGTGGAGTTCGTCAGCCAAAACAAACAAGTTACTGGATAAACTTCTTGAGACACTGCTGAAATTGCATCTTGCTCCCAAGAGAGAGGCCAACTACAAGAAATATATCAAGGACAAGGCTTTGCAAAAACAGGCGGATAAAAAAAAATCAAAGTTCCACACATCCTATTCTATTCCAGCCGGATCCATCACCGTTATTAAAAAATCCAGAGGTGAAAAACGCCGGCTCTTCAAAAACGAAATCAGAAAGGTACTATATTATGTCTTTGCTTTGATACACTTATTTTTATTCATATAATAATGATATTTTGATAGGCCGAGTATTACGAGAGAAAAGCAGATGAAGCTCAAGAACAAGGAGAAGCTGAATATGATCAAATAGCACTTAATCAAGCAATACAAGACGGTGAAGGTGATGTTGATATGGATACAGCGATCCTTGATCAGTGCAGAGGTGTTTTTGAGCGTGAAAGAGAAAGGTACTTACAGAAGGCTAGAAGATGTCGTGAAAGAATCGCAACCTATGCCGAGGTTTTGGCAAGAGAAGTAAGTTTATTATTATTATTATATTATTTGGTTATTAATTCTAAATTCTTGAATAGAAATTGGCCTTAAAGGCAGAAAAAGAAACAAGTAAAGCAAGTGACCCAAAGGCAGAAAAAGAAACAAGGGACGATTCCATGGTCGATCTAGAAATCATGGCTGAAACAAACCCAAAGGCAGCTTCTGTATTGTCAGCAGCTGTTGAGCAAGAATCTAGCAGTACGGGAGATGTATCACGAGGACGAATAAAATCTCTGAGAAGTTCGATCAAAACTTTGTTATACAAACACCATGGTAAAACCATTACTCCACGCCACATTAGACAGGAGGTTGATGACTCATCACACAAGGAAGTAACTGTGTGCGAACTGATTTGCAACACTATCATGCCTTATATTCCCAAGAAAAAGTACTTTAACAGTATTGGCCATCAACTGCCTTTCTATTTGATGGCGAACCAAGTTCTACAGGCCACCGGCTATGGTAAATTCTGCTCAAAGTTATCCCCATTGTCAAAACCAAACGCATTACTCTCACTAAATGTTGATGCTCCCATGCTGCATTCGATATTCTCGACAAGCAAAATGCATAGAAATATCTTGTTGTATGACTTTGAGGGCAAAATTATCCCCAGTAGACAAAGAGTAACCGAAGAAAAAGCTGCTGTTTTCAATTCCATCTTTGATTTGAACAAGATACGGCGTATTGTGGGAGAATATGGCCTTGACTTCAACTACGCCATGGTTATTTTACCTGGAATGGTGACCGCCCGATTAATTGGGACAAAAATACCACCCAGCGAGGCTTCCAACTTGTCTGCTTCCACTGAGCCTGAGTCTTCTGAACCACCCAGCGAGGCTTCCAACTTGTCTGCTTCCACTGAGCCTGAGTCTTCTGAACCACCCAGCGAGGCTTCCAACTTGTCTGCTTCCACTGAGCCTGAGTCTTCTGAAAAAGTTGATGCCAAGACATTAAGGAGGACAATTAATCATCTGGAGAAAGAACTCAAAAAAGTGTACACCGCAAGGCAGCAACTTTTTATTACCAGATCGAAGTCCCACCTTAAACAAGGCTGGATCACCAGCGATGGTGAAGAGCTATCAGACGAGCAACTTAGAGTTAACCAGAATATATATGATAACATAAAACAGATGAAGGACACGAAGGCAAAATACTGCAGGCAGATCAACAAGATCAGAGCACAAATTCAAGAGTACAAGCAAGAACTATTTCTTAGTAACCAGAAATCTCAAGACGCCAGTGATTCTACAAAGTTCAATCTTGATGATAACACAAGAGCATATCATGGTAAAGCAGAGGACACCCAGTTGGATTGGGAGATAGCAAAACGCAAAAAGTATTCTGGCACTGATAATGGAATAGTAACAATGACGGAGACTGTTGGGTTTGACAAGGAGCGGTTTGATTTTCACCTCGATCTTTACAATAGATATGCCGTATTGGGTGAGGAAACGGATGAAGGTATATCTTTTGTCATTTAAATAAAAATACAGGCGTAGACTTATTTTAATTGGAATAGATGCTGATTCGTCGCAGGCCAACCCTCCTGAATTTCTGCGCTTACCAGAAAGCTATAAAATCAAGGCCAGAGTTGTGCACCAGGTGGTAAGAAAATAGCAAAGTACCTGGAGAGAAAAAAGCATCATGTAGACCATGAAGACGTGGTTCTTGCTGAAGCAACACAAAGTACTCTCGAGTTTTACAATGCTACCAGCAGCGATCAATTCACACAGTCATTTCAAATTCACAAAGAAATCAGACAACAATCTAGAGACCTTTACTATTCCCATGCTCGAATGAAATTACTAAAGAAGTACGAGTACCAACGTCAGCGAGCGCTTGACATCACTTGTTCGAAGGAAAGCGCAAATATCAAAGCACCTCAAAATCGCCCGGTCATGTTCATTGGTGATAGAGGGCATGGCATAGGTTCTCCAATAAAAAGACATATCAGGTATGGTGGTCATTGGAAAGAGATTAGGCATGGTCGCTACACGCTAGTTATTATTACGAATGAATACAACACCTCGCAGACGTGCCTCTATTGCTACCAAAAGCTGGCACATCCATTGAAGAAATCAAGAAACAAGCAAGGAGAAACAGTGGCCAAGACCGTAAATGGAACTTTCCAATGCGAGAACCCATCATGTATCTCATTTAGATTTGGCCAGGCTTGTCACGGGCGTGATGCCTTATCGGCCTTGGCCATTGGAATCAAAGGTCTTTCGACCATGTTGTTTGGTCATCCTTTCCCCACTTTCTCATCACAAATCAGTCAATCCAACACTGAAACCTTTAACCATCTCGCCACTCTTTATTGTGCACAAGAAACGGAGCACCGGCCTGCCAGCGATGCTGGTGATACGTAGGTAAGAAGAATTTAATAACAACATGAATATCAGTACTAAACTATATCATTTTTTTATGCATTCCATTCTACTTCTTTAACCATTACTATATTTCTTTCTACTTTCACTCCTTCTGGTAAGTAAAACTGAGTTTTCATCTGACTTAAATTTTAACGTAATTGTCTTTTTTGGATTTATTTAGTGGTTATACTATTCAGTTTAATCGAATCAATGATCTAAAAGCATTCACTTGACAATAAAATAGATCGCGTAAAAGACAATGTATCTTATTTCGCTTAAACGCATTCTGAACATTATCATAAAGTAGTGTGTATGTGTTGATGAGTCGTTTAAATAATGTCCGATTGTACGGAAAGACAAACCTTTTTTCATTTACAAAAAGGTTGTACCAAATTTAATATCTTCCCATGTTTGGCTTTTCTCTTTCTTTTATCATCACGCTATTGATTACTAGATGGCTTCTGATTCTTTTTTGATACGATATAATCATTTGATTCTGGACAGTTTAAGCTACTATAATGCACTAGCAGAATATTCCATAATATAGAAGTCAGGTACTATTTGCTATTGTTAATTAACAGTTGATCTTTTATTTTCAACATATATACAAACAACATCGACTCAATTCGGTAAATTCATGTGGCTTCTATAAATATGAACCTGTTAATATCTTGTTCAACATTTATCAGGCACTAATTTCAACAGGGTCGATTTATTTGTGCCATGCCATCAGCCAACACTCGCCTCTTGCACATTATTTGTGTTACTACTTTGACTGTCTGTACATGTAATACAAGATGATTAACAACAACAGAGCATTGGTCGTTGTTTAATGTTCAGATATGCCTTTTTTCTGTTTTAAAATCGTAGTAACTAAAAAAGCAAAATATCGACACTGTCAGAAATTATTTTACTATCAATAGCCCAAGTCACCTTTTAGACTTTTTGGCATAATCATCGTTCATTAACATAAATGGTTAAAATATATTCAACTTAGCTATTTCTTTTTCTAGGGTCCTATTGAAGTGAGCTGAATATCGCTTGGATCAACATTATTATTTACTTCAATTCCATTGAATTGTTCAAGTTGATACTCCCCCAAAAAAAAGAAATGAAAGAATGCTCTTGTTTAACATTTAACCCTTAATAAAGCAGTAATATATTTTACATCATTATGGTTTCACAATTGACAGGCCAAAGTTATTAAGTTTATTGTCTTGGAACAATTACTAATATCAAATGTTATCATTATCACTTTAACCCATCTACTCCATAGTAATTGAATTCAGTACAAGACAAACTCTATAGTTTAAAAAAAAATGATCAAATTTATAGTAACAATAATGAAAATGATCAACCAGAGAAGATTTTACTGTGCTATTATATTATATTTAGATTTTTTCCCTTTACTTATTTGTACCGTGTTACCTTGAATGCTACACAGGTTGTGTTGTCTATTAAATTTGAAAACCAAATATTCATAACTTTGCAATTTCATGGTCCAACATCTCCAATGAACAATACTACACGATTAACAATTACTTTTGTATAGTACCAAAGCAATGTATATATACAATTAAGCGAATTCCTGGAATTGGGATCCATCCATAGCCTAAGATATAGTCAATATAGTGGCCTTACACCAGGGGCTGAGCCGCTATATAAAGTTAAAATAGCGCGCGTTGGGATCTAATTCCTATGTGACAATTTGTGATCAAGTCCATATAAATAACAATCCGTCAGATCCATGTATACAGCATTTTTCTTTATCTTACTTCTCCACTATATATGCTACCTATTTCCTATAAATCATCAATTAATCAAATAATTCTCTAATTCAATGAAATCATTAACATTTTATCTGGTGTTGTTACTGTGCACATTAAATATTCGTGTTCACTGCTTGTATCCTATTACCGTTGAAGGTGAAAATTTACCGCTTCTTCCGTACCTATACAGTGCTTCGACAGTAGTTTATAACGGTGTGATTTACTCATATGGTGGAGTCAAGTACTCACAGTTAGAAGGAACCGATAAACTTTTTTCCTATACCTTGGATCCAACAACAGGTGAAATGGTTGTTAAATTGGAAAACGAAGGCCAGGGTCCAGTATGTACCTATTGTAACGCTGTTTTGTTTCCAAATTCGACCGAGATGCTAGTATTTTCGGAGCCAAACTACAATGAAAGCAGTATATTCTATGACAATGAAACAATGTATCAAAACATGTATCAAGCAAATCAGACAGTTTTACCACACTTTTACGATCTCGTCAGTAAAACTTGGAGAGTTGCGCCTCCCTTAACAAAGATTGGACAAAACCACACCTTTTACGGAAGAGTTTACAATACTGCAGTTATGGATGGAAATGATGGTGTGTATATTTTAGGTGGCCTTTATCACAAATTGGATCTTCCACATAACGCTAATCCAACGGCTAATGGTGCATTACCCTCAGACTCGGATGCAAATCAGAACCAAACATATTTTGACACCAATGCTACTTTCAGAGACATGGCTACTTTAATGAACGAGACAAATTATGATACCGGCTTTTACTCTAATGGTTCAGCTTATAATATAACAGGTTACACATCCGACCTACGAAAAAGAGCTGTAGAATATGATTATATAAAAGACAATATAGGAAATCCAGTAATAAGAGATGGATGGTACTATAACCGACGTGACCAAAGCTACACGGCCATAAGTCTCCCAGCTAACAATACATTTGTTGACCCTATGGCTTATATCGACCTGTAAGATACATGAATGCATAACTTTAAATAGAAATAAGCAAAACGAATTACTAATATCATTCTGAATATATTTAGAGATGGAAATCTTGCGCTTCTGGGAGGATGCAATAATTCCAAAGAGGTTATTTATAAAGCATGTTACAACATATCAATCATAAGTACTTACCATCATGCTACCGATACTTGGAGTTTTAAACATGTTAAACCAAATTCGTACTGGATGCCTAACGATCTTGCTGGTTCAGCGATCCAGGTAGATCATCAAAGAAAACTACTTTATCTCTCAGGTGGTTACAACTATATTCGTTCCGTCAGATACTCGTATACCAGTTTTTTTATGTTGGATTTAGTAAACAATACATGGATCTATGGAGCTCCTCAAGAAAACTCTGAAATCCAGACTCCCCTTTCTCTAAGTTCTGCTGCGCTGATAAACAATACTTACTTTGTAAACCTTTTTGGTAATGTGTTTTACTTTGATACAAGTCTCCAACTTTTTTCTTACCTTCTTCAAATAGGCATAAGATCAAGTGACAATGTTTATACCGAACCCCATACTGTTGACATTCTTGATTTGAGAGAAGCAACCAACTTTAACAGTTCCAACTATAAAAACCAAACACAGTCCATTAACTGGCTTTCCACAATTGCCAAAAACAACAACAATTCTCCCAAAAGCAAGTTTCTTCAGTACATTGGACTTATAATACCTTCAATTATTGCTGTGATAATTATGGCCCTATTCTTGTTTATTAAAAGAAGAAATATACCTGTATATTGGTATGAGCTTAAAAAATCCCTATTGTGGAATCCAAGGTAAGGAAAAGAATAATGATAAAAAAAAAGGTTCAATGGGTTTGTTACTTGATATTAATTTCTTAAATTTATTAAATATGAATTCATGCAGAAAAGGAGAACCAAACTGGGCAGAGGCCGTGCGATTGATTGTCAGATTCCTTTCATTGGGAATACTTGTTATCTTTCTAGTTTATAATGTACATGATGTTCTTACAAGCACTATATCTACATCCACATACCATGATAAACTAGATTTTATCGAAATTCCAGGTAAAACCCATTTTTTCTTCTTCAAAAAATAGCACATTCTAAATTATTTACATATAGATTTTCGCATATGCTTTTCAGGCTGGTACTATGATTATAATTTCGCACCTGGTTGTCAATTCACAGGAAACAATATAAATATGACTTGTAACTTGGAGCCAATCAGCAGCTTTTACTATACTCCACACTATTCAAGTCAATTGAGCCTGGACTCTCTCACAAGATGCTTTATGTATGCGCCTGATGAACCTATAAAAGTGTCCAGCAAAAATGCTTCCGTATTGATTACAACTATGGGGTACACCGATAAAAACTCGGAAGTCGTCTACATTCAGCTTTACAGAAAGGAAGAAAACATAAATCGATATATCTTTAAAAACGAGAAAATGTCTGGAATAAATAATGATGATGTGCAAAGCTGGTATCAAAACGAAACACAAGGTGATCTACAAGTTGCCATGTATCCAAACTCCTATACAAAAATTAAATACCAGGAAACTACTTATGAACAACTTCGAGAGGAAAGCAAATGGAACTATGTTGGCGTATACCCCAAATTCAACAAGTACTCAAAATTGAGTATACAGCACAGCGAACCTATTATACCAAACGCCATTGGAGCAAACGAAACGAGACAGTACTTTTATAATTCAATCGTTCTCACTCCTCAGGAGTTTAAAACAATTACAGTTACCGAAAAAAGAGATAGCACCATTCTTGACGTATTTGGATCCATTGGTGGTGTGATTGGATTGATCCTTGGTCTTCAAGTCATCTTATTTGGTACCCGTCCAAGCCGACCTTATGGATTGCTACACTACTTGTCATGGAGACATAAGAGCATATCAAGTGACTTGGAACATCAGTTCAGCTTACCTGAAGCACAGATTCCTTTTGTAAATCCAGTAGACAGAAGATTCGAAGACGTGTTCAAAAGAAATCTCGGTGACGATTTTGATGAGAATTTGCATGATGTAGCATCAAATACTCCTTTACTTGGTAGAGATCAATTGGAAGAGCGCATGTCGCGTCTTGAAGCACGAAACCAGTTGCTGGAAATGATTATGAAAAATTATTACATCGATGATGAAGTGTTTATTGCGTTAAGTCGTGCAAGACAACGATCTAGAGAAGGAACTCCTCAGGTGATCACTGAATTGGATACTCAAGAAGATAGTTACAACGAAAAGCAGTATTATGACACGGTCCCATTAAAGTCGGACTCTATTAATAATGAATCATACCCAATGCCCTACCGAAGAACATAACAGTGTGTCTGATGCGTTTACACCGATATACATTTTTTTTTAAAAAAAAAAAACCTTAATTTATTAATTTATTTATATTTTTCATTATATATTAATAAAAGCAAAAAAAAAATAATCCAATGTGTTCAGAATAGTGTTTAATTCTTACCATTGTTTGTAACATACAACAATTGTATTTCTGTTCCTCGCGAACTATTCTTACTTTGGACCAATTAGATTCTAAATTGATTTTGAATTGCCTCCACATTTGACTTGTCAAACTAGCTGTTCATAACTTTTTTTCATGCATGATTTTCAGTGCTTCAGCCAGAGTGGCTTGGAATAAACATTTTCCTTGGGCGCATTTCGCCATCTTTTTGGCTATCCTTTACCACTTTTTAGTTTTGAGTCTTGTCTGTCTTTCTTTCTTAGTCTCTCTACACTTCACCATACTATTTCCAGTTTTGTTAACGTACTTCCTTTATCAGTGTTTCCGTGTTGCGATCCTTCTTTAGCAGCCTTAGTTAACTTACGCAGCTTGCCTTTATACTAGTGAATCAGGTCTTTTTTGTGGAAGTCACTGTGCTTGAGTCTTTTTTTTGGAACTGACGAGCACATGCTCTTGCATTGATACGCTTATTTTCTTTTTATAGACAAAATAAAAGAGATTGTTTTAGAAAGTACACTAACTTTACAAATAGGGGGAAACTAGTCCTCAAGTATGTAGAAACAACGGCATCAAAATGAGACTCGACTTAAGAATGATGTTAACAAAGAATAATCGTTTCATAATTGGTAACGCTAACTGCAAATACGCAGCCAAAGCCACTTGTATTAAGCTGTTCAAAGATCGTATGAAGTTAGTTTTAGGCGGCAAAACATACATCAACGAAATAATTAAAACCTGCCCCTATATTGACGAGTTGAATATTAAAAACATCAAATTACTATTCATCCAAATAATGAGGTTCAAGGCCGTGCTATCAATGATATATTTAAAAGACAAGGCAGTATATGTCATCGAGGACTTAATGAAGTTCAAGTTCCCCACTACCGGTCACCATATCCACAAGGATAAAATTATCAATCTCATTAAAGCAATGTCAATATTATTTGAAATGTATCAAATAAACAAATAAATAAATCATAATTATTGAAATAAAAGTTACTCCTAATTAATAGCAATTGGAATTACTTCGGAGCATACCCAAATTACAACGAGTATACGCATTGAAGTCTAGATGCTAGTCAACCCATTATACCAGACAGTATCGTGAGTAATGAAACGGATCAGTATTTTTATATCACATTTACTTTAGTACCTAAAGATTTCACGAGGACAAGAATTACTGAAAAAAGAGATAGCACTCTTCTTCATGCACTTGGCTCCATTGGTGGTGTCATTTCGCTTTTACTTGCACTTCAAATCATTTTATTTGGCATCCGTCCAAGCTCACCCTGGGAAATTTTTCATTATTGGGCTTGGAAGAAAAAAAGCACGCTATCAGATCTCGGAGAGCAATTCCGTATCGAAGAAGCTCAGGCTCCGTTCATCAACCCAGCACACGAAAGATTTAACGATATTTTCAAAAAGAATTCAGACGAAGTGGATTTGATAGATATTTCTTCCTCATCAAGCAAGCCTTTGATTGATAAAGATGACCTAGAAGAACGTATGGCATGTCTAGAGGCACGAAACCAGTTACTCGAGCTTGTAATTAAGAATTATTACCTAGATGACCAAGTTTTTCTCGCTCTTGGTCATTCACAGAGAACTCCTGAAGAAGAAGACATAGAACCAGAAAACCCCAAATTCAACAATGAAGATAGTGAAGATAGTGATGAGGAGGATAACGCGAGAGAACCAGAGGACGAAAAGCTTTCTTTTAGCTCTGACATTCCAATTATTGATCCATATACGTCAATACATTCAAATGATAAATAAATATAAAAATATACAAAACTCACATTGGTAGCACTAATCTTTTTAAAGAGAAATTTGCTTACAGTAGCGAAAGTTAGAACATGGGAAAACTTTAGGTCCAAGATAGATCCTTTTTGCTATGTTACTTTTTTGATTTAAAACTCATTGATTGGATCACTCATTATTTTGTAGGCTAAAACAATTTTACAAAAATATTAATTCATCCAAAAATTTTACAAGTTCAATTTGTAACGTGTGACGGGATGACGTGATACAAGTTGCGTTGTCTATTAAAATATAAGAATTGAGTACTCGTATCTCTACAATCCAATGCTTTAATATCACTAATGAAAACAATAAACAGCAAAATAATTGATTTTTTGTAACGATCAATCAAATCATATATGAAATTAAGCGAATTTCTCGTATTGAGATCCATCCATAGCCTAAGATATATTCAACATAGTAACATTACACCAGGGCCGAGCCGCTTTAATAAACTTAAAATAGCGCGCGTTGGGATCTAATTCCTTTGTGACAATTTGTGATCAAGTCCATATAAAATGATAATCCATCTGATCTATGTATACAACATTTTTCTTTATCTTACTTCTCAGTTATATATACTACCTATCTCCCTATAAATCGAAATTAAATAATCAAAGGGCCATAAAATTCTCTAATTCAATGAACTCACTAGTAGTCTATTTGATACTGCTACTATGCACATTAAACATTTCTGTTCATTGCTCATATCGACTCGCTATTGAAGACGACAGGATTCCGCTTGCGCCATACCTATACTCTACTTCTACAGTGGTTTACAATGATACAATTTACTCATATGGCGGGAATAAAAAGGATAATGGTTTCAATGGAACAGATAAAATGTTTTCATATACATTGAATCAAACAACAGGCAATATGGATGTTAAATTGGAAAACGAAGGTCAGGGTCCGATATGCAAATTTTGCAGTGCTGTTTTATTCCCGGATTCGACTGAAATACTGGTATTTTCGGAGCCAAACTACAACGACACCAGCGTCTTCTTCCACAACCAATCAATGTGGCAGCCTAATCAGACAGTTTTGCCACACTTTTATGATATTGTGACGAAAAAATGGAGAGTTGAGCAACTGCCACAAAAGATCGGACAGGATGATGCCTTCTATTCTAGAAATTATCCAACGACAGTTATGAATGGAAATGACGGTGTATACGTCTTGGGAGGATACCATTTTGATACTATATACAGAACAGATGGCTGGTACTACAATCGACATGACAACAGTTATACCACCATTAGTCTCCCATTTAACAATTCTTATGTCGACGCTATTGGATATATTGACCTGTAAGATAAAAAAATAGAGAAGTCCAAGTAATTTT
Organism: Backusella morwellensis; assembly: GCA_024139395.1. Lineage (NCBI taxonomy): Eukaryota > Fungi > Mucoromycota > Mucoromycetes > Mucorales > Backusellaceae > Backusella > Backusella morwellensis. Next base: position 28,449 of record VCJI01000992.1, on the reverse strand, counting down.
CATGATTAATTATACTGATACAAATAAATTTAGGGATGGAAATCTTTCATTTGTAGGAGGCTGTAATCAATCGCTAGAATTCTCGAATAAATACACAAACTGTATTAATTTACAATATATAAATATTTATGATAACTCTACGAACACTTGGACGTATAAAGTGGCCAATTTATCTTCACATATGGCTTCTCGAAAGCTTACAGGATCAGCTAGTCAAGTTGACTATATTAGAAAACGCCTTTATGTTTCTGGTGGTCAATATTCAGAGGATGGCTCTGAAACCATCATTCGAGACTTTCTTTTTTTAGATTTAGAAAAAAACATATGGATCGCTGGATCTCCTGATAAAAACTCTGACAATCCAGTCTATCATTATTCTTCTTCTGGAGCTCTGATAATGAACAATACTTACTTTGTAAACCTTTTTGGTGCGTGAATTTGTTCATTTATACATAAAAGTATTAAACTTTTTTATATATATTTAAAATAGGTTTATCACCAATGAAAAACGAAGATAGCGAATTGAATACTGTTAATGTACTTAATTTGACGTTTTCATCTTATTTCGACAATCAAACATACATACATCGGAAGCAGCCTATACAATGGATTACTTCGATTCTAAATGATAATGACAGCCCTTCCAAAAACAAGAATGCTCTATATATTGGATTGAGCTGTGGCTTAGTTGCTGCTATAGCTTTAGCAGCATTCTTGTACTTTAAAAGAAGAAGCTTGCCAAAATATTGGAAAGGATTCAGGAAGGCCATATTGTGGAACCCAAGGTAAAGCAAACTCCCCATTTCATTGTATTTTTATATAATTCATTTAACGCTATTAAATATAAATGGATATAGAAAAGGAGAGCCTGTATCAACAGAGATAGCAAGACTATTTGTCAAGACTGTCTGGTTGGCGATTCTTGTATCTTTTCTGATTTACTATATAAATGATGTTCGTACGAGTACTATATCTACCACTTCATCGACACATCCTGCTGGTTATATAATGATTCCAGGTATAGCCCACATAAATTGTTCTCTCTAAACAATGTATTCTAATTCACATAGGTATATTTAGATTTTCGTATATGCTATTCAGGCTGGGATTTTTCTCTAGAAGAAAATCAATTTGAGCTTGGGTGTAACTATCTAACAGGAGGAGGGGACGCCCCATGTGATGTGAATTTCATTGAGAGCTTCTATTATACTCCGCATTACGAAAGTCAAACTGATCTTAGTATAAGATGTTATATGTTTGCACCACAAAATCAGGTGTACGTCACTAGTGAAAATGCATCTATCAGAATCATAACTTCTGGGACCACCCATAAAGATGACGAAGTAATCTATATACAGCTTTATAGAAGAGAAGAAAATGTAAATCGGATTATTTTTAATAATGAACCGCGATCTGAAATAGCAATACAAGATATTCAAAGCTGGGCTCAAAATGAAACACTGAATGGTCTACAGGTTAACGCTTATCCTGATTCTTTTACAACGATCGAATATCAAGAAACAGATTACCAAAAACTTCAGAATGATAGCATATGGAATTATTTTGGCGCATTCCCAAATTTCGATAATCATACAGAACTAACTATACATGCTACTCAACCTGTTATACCAAACAGTATTGGATTATCACAAACGGATAAGGGCTTTTACAATACAATAACTTTGATTCCTAAAGAGTTTACAAGAACAACAATCACCGAAAAAAGAGACAGCACTCTTTTTCATGCACTTGGCTCCATTGGTGGCATCATTTCACTTTTACTCTCAGTTCAAATCATTTTATTTGGCACCCGTCCAAGCTCGCCCTGGGGAGTTTTTCATTATTGGACTTGGAAGAAAAAAAGTACGCCGCCAGATCTTGGAAAGCAATTCCGCATTGAAGAGGCTCAGGTTCCGTTCATCTTTCCTGTTCATCAAAGATTCAGCGATGTTTTCAACAAGAATTCAGACCAAGATGATTTGATGGATACCTCAACTTCAACATCGATGATGCCTTTGGTTGACAAGGAGAATCTTGTTGAACGTGTCTCACGTCTAGAGGCAAGAAACCAGCTATTGGAACTTATAATGAAGAACTACTACCTTGATGATCAAGTCTTTCTTGCTTTGGGTCATGCCAATGGAGCCTTTCAAAAGAATAAACAACCAAAAAAAGCCAAATCAAATAATCAAAAAAATAACTACGAGAATAGCGATAGTGAGACAGAGTATGAAAGGCTTTCTTTCCGCTCAGACACCCCAATCATTGAAGTTTATGCACCAATGCATTCAAATAAATAAACAAATAATGGTTTCAAAAAAAGACAATATCCAATTTTTAATAACACAAAAGTAATACACAAATTTATTAAAGCTTGGACTCAAACACAGGACCATCCCATTCATCACCAAAGAGTTTATCCATTGATAGCAACTGCTGTGCCGTCTCCCAATTCTTTTCACGTATATCCTCATGTTCATTATTAAAAATATGTCCACACAAATCAAATACATCCATGGGAGGCACTGTCTTTCCTGACGCCCTTTTAAAGACAATCTTGCTTACAGCAACGCACACAATGTTTTTCTCGTCCAATAAAAACCGATGCTGTAAAAACAGCCATTTCTCGTTCCATGTCCATATCCGGGTTTGGATGGTGTAGGGTGAGAGTGGAGGGATTTCCTTTTTGAAGAGTGTAAATACGCCAGCGTTATGGGCAAAGATGTGATGGTCGGGATCCATCATCACCTTGGGTACAATCACATAGAGCAAATGGATCCGACCAAAATCCAGTTTCTTATTGTAGGAACTAAATTTTCAACTTGTTTATCTCAACCCACTTCTCGATTATTATTATTATTATTATTTAAAAATCTTTTTACCTATTATTCTAAAACGAATAAAATGAGTAAAATCATCAAGAGATATATATAACTGTTTATGCGTTGGTATTTTACCATATGTTGATTATAGTCGACATCATCCCATAAGCATCGTTCATTCTGACTAACAATGGTAAAAAGATCTTGCCAAAATAAAAAATAAGTCAAATAGTCATAATACAAAAGGATATATGGTACAAGTTACCTTCAGGCTCTAAGTTTAGTTTCCTTGCTCGTTGAACTAGCGAGCGTAGAAGCCACCAAGACCTAACCGTATACGCTAGCGGTAAAGACTTTAAGTGTGCTAATACGAGAAGTAGAGTAGAAACACCTACCACGCTAGCACCCTTTGATATAGAAGAAGGCACCATTTTTTTTGAAAAGGTATATATAGATATAATAAAGAGCTATAGGTAGCAGAGAGGGAGAGGGTGAGAGACCCAGTTTGATAATCATGAACAAAACTGACTTGACTATCATCAGCCAATGACGTAAATGTATTTTTTGAAGCTCAGTCAAGGCATCGTTGCGATCACTAATGGTACTCTCTGAAAACATGTTTTACAAAACATTATGATGATTGCGCGTGAAAGCGGATATTCCTATTTAATCTACCTTTTTCTTCAACTTGTGATGTTTAAGTCTTTCACTGGTGAACAATGATATTAATAAGCAAGTTACTTCCAATGCCATGTCATGAAAAACCACACAAAGAAAAAAGTTATAAAATGTGTGGTAAGGAAAAGGTTGTGCAAGATGATTCCAATAAACACCATGCACTTTTTATAAGAAAAAAAAATCCATAGTAGTCGTTAATGAGTGTACGAAAACTGTAGGACAGAGGATAATGCAAATATAAACAGATTAAAAGTGACATTAATTCGAGCTATTGTAACAAACGAAAAGATCTACTCCCCTATCTCGTTTTCTACTTTTTTTCCCAAAACACAGTACCTTTCTCATTTATTCATTGTACATACAAGGCAACCACAATAAGAATACATTTTTGCTACTTGATGGATTTGTCCAGAATGTTATTGAAATAAAAAGGAAAGGAAAGGAGGACAAAGCACTCTGTGCAACAGTGGATTTTTTTAAGTTACTAGAAGAAGGCTGTGAAACACTTATTTATTGAAAAATGGTTCACCAACTGTCTTTTATTGTCCCTGTTTTCATGACTGATCATTTGTTTTGTGGATCATTCAGAAACGACAAATAAGGATGGTAACATTAGCAATAGCTTAGCATCACTTGATTGTGTTTATTGTTCAATCTTACTTGTTGTATTGGCAAAATGGATTTATTTTCTCTCTTGTGCTTTAAAAGGAGAAAGATTTTTTTTTTTTTTGTATTTCATTTATGATATTAACAATGGGGGTCTCTCCAGCTCTAAATCCATTGTGAAGACCCAAAAACATATAATTAAAAAAAAAACTCTTTGTGTTCCCAGCAAATAATAGCACTAATTTAATTTTATCTCACGAACTTTTCTCTCTCTATTTTTTTTTTGCCCATTCCTCTTCTTTTCCCTATTTTTATTCATTGCTTTATATCAACACCTTTAACGTTATCATATCCTACTTTCCTTTTTTCTTTCAATTATTTAAAATAACCAATTAACATGTCGACCAGTAAAAGAACAATAAGAATGACATCAACCTCGATTCGGGTTGGATCGTCGCCGCCGGTAACAGTAAACACGGACCAACCACTTAAAACAAAGATAACTTCTCCCACAAAAGAAGTCTGCACAAACCCGGTAGAGATGAAAAAGGAGAGTAGACGTAGCAAAACGCCATCCTCAAAGATACCCAGCTTTCCGATACCAAAATACGATGTCAAGAGTAAAGTAGGCAGTAAAGAGAATATTAAACACAAACCGGGCGGAGGTTAGCTTTTTTATATAATAAAAAAATAAGGATATATTATGGAGACGAATGACTCATTTTTATTTCTTAAAAAGGTGACTTTCGAATTGAAGACAACGTGTCTGCTCAAACACGTACTTTATCAAGAAACAAAAGCTCACCTACAAGCAGGTCAAGTTCCAGAAGCAGCTCAACAAGATCACCAAGAAGCGAAAAAAGTAGCATAACGACTTCAATAAGAATAGGTTCTCCGCCAGTTCCATCGCCGCCAAAGATTGACCTGAGGTACCCTTAAATTAATTAAAAATAGTATATAAATTATATTTAATAAAGTATTTTGTAAAATACACAAAAGTCAAGTAAAATCAAAAATAGGTTCTCTCAACAACATAAAGCACAAACCAGGTGGAGGCGAATCGAAAATTTACGACGAGAAACGAAGCTCTGATCACTTTAAGAATGTCACATCCAAGGTTGGTTCGCGCGACAACATTAAGCATAAACCTGGTGGTGGCGAAGTCAAGATTTACGACGATAAACCCGAATACCTTAAATCCAAAGAAATCAAGTCTAAGGTGGGCTCCCTCGACAACGTCAAGCACAGAGCTGGTGGAGGCGATGTCAAGATCTACAGTGACAAGGTGGATTACATGACTTCCAAACAAGTCAAGTCAAAAGTGGGTTCTCTCGACAACATCAAGCACAAGCCTGGTGGCGGTGAAGTCAAGATTTACGATGATAAGTCTGAGTACCTCAAAGCCAAGGAGATTGCTTCCAAGGTCGGTTCCCTGGACAATATCAAGCACAAACCGGGAGGAGGTGATGTCAAGATCTATGATGATAAATCAGAGTACCTCAAGTCCAAGGAGATCGCCTCCAAAGTGGGGTCACGCGACAACATCAAGCACAAACCAGGAGGAGGTGATATCAAGATTTACGACGATAAATCCGAACATCTCAAATCCAAGGAGATCAAGTCCAAGGTGGGCTCGCTCGACAACATCAAACATAAGCCTGGGGGCGGTGATCTTTTGATTTATAATGAAAAGCTGACGTTTAAAGATTCGGTCAATGCGCGCGTTGATGCCAAGTTTAGAAAAAGATCGAGCGGTATGCAGTCACCTCTTTCGACATCCAGTAGAAGTTCTACTGATGATCGATCGATTCAATCAAGTACCTAAAAAGACATTGTCCTTATTTTTTTTTTTTTTATATATATTTGTTATTGCTTAAATCCATTCATTACTTTATAGGAAATAAAAAACGGTATGCTATTATCTTATTTATTATTAAATTTGCTAAATATTATAAAGAATTTATATGTTATTATACTCTTTTCCCAAGTATTTCCTATGTTGGTTTTCAACATTGGAAATTTGCATCCAAAAGCTTTCAAACAGTAAAACAATAAATATTTCATCATGCGGTAGAAACTAGATTTACTAGGTTACCATGACTACCGCATCCAACATAAAATATACCAACTCTCTCCTTTTGTAAGCATCTACTTTTGCTATTGTGAAATGAAATATGTTTTGGATATAAATGTGCGTGTATTGATATAAAAATAACAAAAATCAAGGTATAGTTTCATCAGCTTTTTTCTGACGTTCAAGAGCAGAAACATGTGCTTCCATGGTTGACAAGATGCTATCCCATGATATGAATATTTCTGAAAGCGTATTAATCTAAAATAAATAAAATATAAGTTTTCACCTGCCCCAATTTCAAAATATCACATCACTCACAGTTCCATTATAACGCTCCATTAACTGCGATACGTCCTCTGTTAATTGATTTAAATTTGTTTTTTGGTCTAAATGAGACACCTCAAGTGGTGCAAGTTCAGGTCCCAGATGATCCACAACTTTAAATTACATTTTAATAAACACAATTTTCCAATCCGTCTTTCTCTTTACCTTCAAATTCTGGGCTTCCTACTACATATTCTAACGCTTTCACCTGGTTGACTTCAGTTGCAAACTTTTCCAAATCGTCTTGAGCGGCCAAGATGAGCTCGAGTTTAGCGTCAGGGGCGAGAATCTCTCTTTCCAAAGAATACGTGGAAGTGTTTGGATTTAATAACTTTGAATGAGCATCATCTAAAAAAAGGATGAATATACAAGTGTATACTTGTTTTTCCTCGCTTACATTTCTCTACGAAATCTCGAATTGATTTATTATTCTTATAAACTGAGTGCAATTCCTTTCGAAGCGTCTCGACACGCTTCAAAACGGCAATCTGAACCGTCTTTGGTTGGTTTTGACCCGAAATGATGTGCTCCAAATGTCGTAACCTTGCTTCAAAACCATATTCATCCATTTTGCGTGAATTTATATTAAAAAAAAAACAAGAGGGCGAAAGAAAGGGTTTTCAAAATTTAAATGTCTCTGTGTGTGTGTGTGACTTTTCTCACCTTCTTCTCTCTTTTATTTTTTTTTTATTTTGAATCGTGAAGGTTGAATATGGGAAAAGTAACATTTAAAATCGATTTCGCCAGGAAATCACCTTTAGGCGAAGAGATAAAACAAAACATCAGAGAATATCAAAACGTGGAGCACACAAACAGCGCTCAAGCAGCAGATATTGCGATTCAAATAGCAGAGCTGTATTTCGATCAGTGCGACGAAATGGATGAGACAATGTCAGAAAAAGATCAAAAGCGTATTGAAAAGGAGAGCTTGAAAAACTCACTTGGATACTCGGAAATAGCACTTGTGGAGTTTAGAGCGTCAAGTAACAAAGAACAGCAAGCAAGGTCAGTTTTTTATATAAAAAAAATAAAATTGGAATCCCAAGAATTTAAACTAGTCTTTTTAGGGCGTTGATGAATATGAGTAGATGCTATCAAAAGTACAATAATTGACAACGTTTGATTTTACTGTTTTATATTCAATTCAATTCATAATAGACTCAATAAGTATGGATCAGCCATTTTAAGTAACAAGGAGGCCTTGATGCTGTATCAGGACTACAATGAAACGGACAAATATACTTTACAGAGCGGTTTTAGACTTTTGGGCAACCTCTACTTTTCAAAAGGTATGTCACAGGATGCAGCAACATTTGACGACTTTTCAAATGCATACAAGTTTTATGAGAAGGAACACCGCATTATAAAGTCAATGACAGGTGTGTGTGTGTGTGTGTGTGTGTATTGATACTGGATGATGATGAAATGTTGACTATCTCTATAGTAAAAGATGTGGACGGTGACCCCAATACATTGGAAGTAATATCCCAGTCATGTTACTTTAATATGGGCGTCATTGGGTGTCAATTACCCGAATATAAAAAAGAAGGATTAACGTGGCTTGCAATGTCATTGACTAAGGCACAGAAATTGAAGTTGTATCAGAGTGAGAAAGACGTATATTGGGAGTTGGCAAAAGTGTATGAGAAAAGAGGTAAAAAGGAGATGGTAAAGCAGTGTCGTGAAAGGGAGCTTGAGCTTGCTATTCGAAATCATAATAAAGAGGATGAAATGATTTGT
>VCJI01000992.1:0-10201 GCA_024139395.1 Backusella morwellensis | reverse complement strand
AAAAAAAAAAAAAAAAAAAAAAAAAAAAGAGAGAGAGAGAGAGAGAGAAATGGTAGTTTCTTTTTTATTTATTTTCATGTTTGGCTTTGTTGTTAATGATAAAAAAGACACTCGGATTTTGGGAGGGACCTGGAACGTTCCAACCAGTTGATAAATTGGATATTATGTTGATCCTTTCTCAAATGGGACCTGTCTTTTCTTTACATGTGATATTTTTATGAAGATGATGATGATGAAAAAGAGCATCATATTTATGCAAAAATGTTAAACCCATAAACAAAACCTTAATTAAAAATAAATAAAAAGTGGGAGAAATTATATACAAATAAATGGAATATATATATATATATATATTTGACTCAGTAAGATGATGGAGACGCAGCCATTTCCCAATCAAGTATGCACTGTCCTTATTTACAACACCCTCTTGTCTGATCAGACCATGATGATGAGAACTGCAAAGACTCAAGTGGAGAACAACTTGATAAGGCTGAAAAAGTTGGCTTAGACAACGCCATCCCTGGGCTCGCCCTTTTCCCATAGGCCTGGATTGCAACACTGCTAAGTATTCTCTTCCTGTGTGTTTGGAGGTGCCGCAGGAGCACTATTCTCAATTTCTTGGAAAAAACAGTATACATAATTATCTTGGAGTTTCCCAGATTGACGCTAGACATATTTGTTGGCTTGACTTCCCAGGCCATTGGAGCGAATGCTTATAATTATCAGATGCTAAATGATTGGCTTGTATCACCAAAAAGGGTTTGACACGTGGCAATACAGCTTCAGATGTGGAGTGCATTTTCAATTTATCAAAAAGAACAAGTAAAATATATATTTTATATTTTTATTTTATTTTACTTCAAATCACATTGGGAATTGGTATAAGGGGGAGAGGGGGGAAAGAGGAGAAGTGCCGTGAGAAGAAAAATGTTGGTTTTTTTTTTCTTTTTTTTTTTTATGTGCAGGTGGTTTTGCTGTGTGCAAAAAGCGAGGAGAGAAAGAGCGTGAAAAAAAAATTTACAAATTTTAGAGTTCATTTCCTTTTTTTTTAGAGCCTGTACGACTCGAATTTTTTTTTAAACTCTTAAAAGATCAGCCAATTCGTCTTCATCAGTCACCAATTCATTAATGGCGGACATTAGGTTAGCAAAGTCGCCATCAGAACGCATCCAAATGTAACTTCTGACATGTTCTAATCGACGCAGTGCAGGAGATTCTGTTGCTGCAGCCAGACCTTCCGTTTGTTTGGTATATTTGAGGACAATCTCTTCCTTTGCTTCACTGATAAGACGTTGAAGATGAAGAGGGAGGGCATAGACATCGTCAGTGAAGCTTGCGGCTGATAAGTAGGCACCCATATCAGGTGCAGTCATAAGATTCAGTAAGTAATTATAACGAAATGGCTCTTCTTGTGTAAAGTAATTATCGTCAAGAATTGAATTAGTGGTAGCGACAATTGAATCTTCACCAAAAGTGTAATGGGCAAGTGGACCGTGGTGACAATAACCGCAAGAAGCGCTATAGGGGTGACTATTGCTATGCGAATAATCCATCATTTTCTTTTCAAATTATTATGGTTATATTATGATTTGCTTTTTATTAGTATTTAATGTTATATTGTAAAATGATGCTGTATATGTATAATATGATGAGGAGGAGTGAATGTGGTTCTTATTGTAAGTATAAGAATAAGAAAGAGGGAAGAGAACGAAAAAGAAAGTGCCCTTTTTATACATAAACTGAAAGGGTGCCCTGAGAATTAAACGAAAAATCTTTTTCCGCTGCCTTTTATTGGTCTTTTTTTTTACTTCCCCGCAATCAACTGCGTATTGAAGAGAAAAAAGAAACTTTGCATGATTTTAATTCATCACGTGTGAAGAGCAAGAATGGCTATTTATACAATCAATAAACAACCTGATCTTTTTTATATTCTTGAAAGACATGCCTTGTTGTTCTGTGCGACTATGCGTTTTTAATATCAAGGAAAGACATGACATCGTTATTAGTTTATTTATAAAAGGAGACTTAAAATAAAAACTAGTTGCTAAACCAATCATAGAGAACCTTTAATTTGTTTTGTTCGTTTTGTCTGTCCTATTGGAATCAGTGTATTCTTCTTCTTCTGTGATCCTTCACGTGGTCATTCATTTCATAAATAAGAGTGAGAGAAAAAAAAATACACATTTATATCCTTTTGTATAAATTGGGATCCAGAGTTTAGCACCCTGATATATCCCATATAGCAAATCCTTTTTCGATACTAACGCCGTTCATGTCAGCTACTTGCCTTTTATTCGATCAATAAAAACAAATAAACAAGCATGCAGCACACTATTATTTATTTCATCCATTTCGTTCTGGATCTTTTTTTCTTCTTTCACTTGCCTTTTCAAAATGTCATCTTGATTTAAAGAGAGAAACATGACAACAGAGAAAAAGAGTCCAAGCAAAAAGATGTATAAAATGTATGTATGTGCTACCAGCATCACTAGTTTTGTGTTACAAACACATTGGTGAATTATTCTATATTAAAAAGCATGAAAAAAGTTCAAATCGTGATCTCTCTTTCTCTCGACGCAGAATTCAATTTTTTTTAAGGTTTAATTCTGTTTTTGGGATTTTGTCTATTTCAAAAACAGAATAAAGTGGAGCACATTAGCCCGCTTTTAACGACACAGGATCTCTGCGACGCAGTTGAATGAGCTAGGATTCAAATAGTGTATGTATCTTCACTGTCTTTGATAACATCACTTTTTTACGAAAAGTTAGTGCAATATCTTTTTTTTTTCCATAAAACAAATTGATTTTCTATTTTAAAACCTTATTCTTATATGCGCAATGGGCTTTTTGAAAGAAGACTCTATTTTATCATCAAAAAAGATTGTCCAAGTGTGTGGGTGCATGTAAGAAAGTTCCTTTCTTCTGGAAATCAATTTACCGCTTCATTAGGAATGACTTGCAAAACCCTTCTTTTCTCACTCACTCACTCACTCTTTTTTTTTTTTACATTTCTATTTTTACGTTTAACTTTATATGAAACCAGGTTTTCCATCTTTCATGTTATCAGTAATGGATTGCTACATTCATTCCTTTGTATTTTTTTTCCTTTTTTTTTTCATGGCAACGACTTGAAAGTTAGCAAGCATGCATAGAAGCGTTTCACAAGTCAAAAAAAAACAAGCAATAGGTGGGTGCTTCTTACATATTTTTGTAGTCAAGTCAGTCCCCTTTTTTTCGGTAATTTTATGGATTTTACAAATATGTAATTCATTTTTGCTGACATCTTGACATTGTCAAAAATAGCAATAACAATGATATAAAATCAAGTACAATGCCAAACATGACACTGTATAAAGTCAAGAGAGTATCCTCAATGTGATGACAAAGACAACCCCTCTTCCATGAAAACGCAATCTGATTGGCCGCATCCAAAATTGTGACTCCAACTTTTTTTTTCTTTTTTTTCTTGAAGGCTTCTGCCCTGTGTTTTTTTTAATTGCGTTTGCGTGCAACAACAACAACAACAAAAAACTGGTCCTTTTTTTTTCAAGAGAGAACAACACAAAATGAATAGAACACTAAAGCACCTCAGACCTCTTAGCCGTACCTTACTACGCACCAATGTCGCCGTCTCTTCACGTACAGCTCTCTTACCCCGTCGCACGCTGACACAATCTGTCATTCGGCCCATTTCGTTCAAGGGTATGTTTGGCGCCAGACAAGCCCAAGATCCCGAAAAGAGCAAGATCGTTTTGGAGCAAGACAACCTGTTCCATGTGCTCTCGCAATCACCCTTGCCCGACATGAGAGACCGGGCTGCCATCATCAACAAGTATGGTCTCTGCCCTGTCTGTGACACGCACGGCGAGAAGACGCACCCTGTTTACGACTGTCCGGACTGTGGCTACCCTACACACTGTGACGAGCATCATTATCAGCAGGGCAAAGAGGCGCACAAGGATATCTGCGGTATTCTGAGACAAATCAACGAGGATGATCATGATTTACGCTCTGGTAGACCCATGCGTGAATTTGAATTCCCAAGTAAAGTGGCATGTTATAGCGGTTATTACTATTAAATGTACTGACCCGGTTTGAATAGGTGCTCAGGGCTTTGATGAGGCTGTGAATATGGCAAACTGGGATGTATTCTTTTATACCCGTAGTTTCCCTTCAATGGATTCTGATAGATCGATGCGCCATGTCTCGAAGCTGTTGACTTATCCCATGACAATTGCTTCGGTTTTACATCAGGCAAGTCCTTACAAGTATGGCTCGCAGGTCACTGCTGAAGGCATGAGATCCATTGCTGGTAAGTAAAGTAGTAGAGAGTATGTACAAAGTGTGTGACTCATCATTCCCATATATACAGCCCTGAGAACCATCCTGTATCCTCCCAACCAACTCACCAATGAAGCCCAAACACAGACACGCACCGACACCATCAATATCTACCTGGTCGGTGCGCGCGCAGAGGCAACGCTTCCCCCACACATCTGGCTGCAGCTCTCGTACCTCTTCCCCGCCACACCGTTCCACATCCATTTCATTGGCCCCGATGCATTGGCCACCGGCCAGGAGCCCCATACCAAATCCGTCAACGAGCGTCTCTACTTTACCTTTGACAATGCCATGTATCACGACTACCATGAAAAGATTGAGAAATTCGATCCCTACACCGACCTCTTCTTCATGTTCTCGCCTGGCATTGGCCACCCCACCGCCCGTGAGAGCTGGAAGCCCTCCATCAACAAGGCGCTCGAGACCAAATGTCCCATCTTTGTCACAGGCTACGATGAGGCCGATATGATGACCGATGTTGCGGCTGTCGAGGAAGACTATGCAAACGAGTTTGACTGGCTCATCAAGCCTACCGTCAACGAGTTCCGTAGCTTGAAGCGTGATGTCAATCTGATGGATTTGAGACAGAGTATCTTTGCAAATTATGGTCTTTGGTCTTTCCGTGGAAAGCGTTATGATGTCACACATTCGCCTGAAGATAATGATGATTAGAGAAAAGAAAAAAAAAGTTTTACATATACATTGAATAAAAATAACATAGAGCGTATTTTGTATGTATGTGTGTGTATATATAGAAGGGAGGGAAAAAAGAAGTAGTCAGTGAAACTCTATTTTTGCCCGCGCTTCCTTTTGGTTGCGCAAAATTACTTTTGCGCATTCAAATCCAGCAATGAAAAAAAAGGGAAAAAGAAGAACGAGGGCCAAGTCAATTCGTATGTAAAGTTTTTGAAGATCTTTGTTTCTTGCTGTTTGATTATTTAAAAAACCCAAGGATTGTTAACAAAATAAGCACCTCCCTGTTCCTCTCCCCCCTCTCCTTTTCTTTTCTTTTTACTCCTTTTCATGATCCAAATCAAGTGTAAATGATGAAATATGGCAACATCCTTTTTATCGAGTTGACTTGCTCCTATTGTTGATTATTTTGGACTTCAAGTGTTGCACCAGCCAGCATTACACAAAACGAATACTTTTTGCTGTCTTCTCCCATTCTTGTGCAAAGAGAATAATAATAAACATCCTTTTTTTATTATTTTTATTTTCCTCTCTTTCTCTTCTCTCTCTCTTTTTTTTCTTCTTTTTCTTCTTTTTCTTCTTTTTTTTTCATTTATTTATTTATTTATTTATTCTTTCCTTTTTATATCTTTAAATTGACAGAGCACTTTAACCTTATTACATTATGATTATGAATTCAAGTGAAATAATTTGTCGAGTCCGAGCCTTATACGCTTACGAATCGAACGATCCCTCTTCATTGTCATTTCAAGCCAATGTTCTCATTGACGTGCTGGCTCAGTTGGACTCTGGCTGGTGGGACGGCTGGTAAGAATAAGGGCATGATAAAAAAGGATAAAAAAAGTTAGACTTCTTCCAATCCATTCCTTTTTTTTACTCAAATATAGAAATATCTCTCCCCCCCTTTTTTTTTAAAAATACCACATTTATAATGTGTGCTTTAAAAAAAATTATCTATTATAGGTGCGATGGAAGAAGAGGTTGGTTTCCAAGCAACTATGTTGAGGTCCTAAAAGACAATCAACAAGAACAGCAAGAAGAAGATCAGGTATAATATATAAAGAGAGAGAGATAAACCTTATTTATTGAAACATTACAAGTTATGGGAATTACAACAGCAATGGAGACTAAACCAATCACGATCCATTTATCAAAGACCTATACAACCCGAACAGAAGGGTCAATTACGCCTCAGTCTAAACGCAAGTGATTCATTGGGTTCTAAATCAGATTGGATACTACAAACAACAGAGGATGGCTCCGAACAATACTATTATAATCCCCATACACAAGAGATGAGATATTCTATACCCCCTGAAGGATTCATGACGGAAGAATTGATGCTGTTGCAGCAGCAGCAGCAACAGCCCGAGATCCCAAGAAATCAGATCCAGCAACAACAACAACAACAACAACAACAACAAGAGTCGTTTGAAAGACCTGTACGTCCGGCACGTGCAGCAAATCGAGTGATGGAAGATATTTATAGCCAGCATCAAATCAATACACCATTGCCCTATCGCAAGGCATATCAAAGTAGTGAAGAGGATATCACACAGAGTAGTAGCAATGGTAGTAATGAAAAGGTAAAGTGTCTATAAAAAAAACATGTATGAATGTTGTTGTGGGGGAGGAGGTTAATTTAAGAGAAATTATTTTTTATTTATTACATGATATATTAAGCTTCCACCTAATTGGATACGCAAAGTAACACCCAAAGGGAAGTTTTATTATTGTAACATCAAGACGGAAGAGACAACTTGGTATTTGGAAAACATTGATCCTGATACAGGTGTATTGGTATGTTGTTTTTCTCTCTTTTTCCATTGGCATTTATTCTATTTTTTTCTCTCTCTCTTTCTAAACCTTTTAACCTCTTTTTCTTATTTTCAATCCAACTAACCTAATTTATTTTGGGTGGTAACACAGCAGCAAACAGACCCATTGTCCTCGCCAAAAAACTTTATTTCAGAACAAGTCCGTGATGTGTCACCAATGTCGTGGAACACCATCTCCACCAGTATTGCTCAGGCAATTTATCAATTAAAGGAATCCATACAGCAGCAGCATCCAGATACCACTGAGCAGTCTACCGCCATTGTGCATCGTGTGAGATGTCTGCTTTATACCTCAGAGTGTCTTGATAAGGATACCTCTGTTCATCTCAATAACAAGGCCCTGCGTAACCAGCACCGCTCGCTATTGGCCGCACTCGCAAAACTCGCCCTGTCTGCCAAGGCATCGTCCGATACAAAGCTACAGTCCGATGCCGATGATGTCCTCCTCGCCGTCCGTGATTTTGTGACATGCGCCCAGGATCTCGGGATCGATATCAGGGACATCAAGCCCACGCTGGTCATGGCACCATCAAAGACGGGCACAAAAAACAACAGTCAGGATGTGATTATGGGCTTGGCTGATGCCAGCCGTGCAGCAATGGCATCCTACCTCGACAGTATCCACGAAGCTCTCTCTCATTTTGTCAACCACCAGGATGTCCACAGCACCCTGGAGAAACTCAAGGCCAATGCACCCTTACTGGTTGCGCAGTTTCGTAATGTGAGCAACACAACAAGCCACCTTCTCAATGCCATGGATGAATCACCCGCCAAGCATACCATCTATGCCGCCATGGGCTCCCTCTTTATCCTATCTCAGACCATCACCAACGCCCGCTTGGATGCCGCACAGCTCACCCAGATATCACAGCGTCTCGATCACGATGCCAAGGCGCTGGAGAACGGTATCCGTGACATCATGGAGAAGCCCGCATCGCTCAAATCCGAAAGCATCCATTCGCTCCTGCTCGATGAGGAGGATAGTGAAAAGACGCGACGTGTGGATCTTAATACCCTGATGGCCAACCCCTCGGGTATCCCATCCTCGACCGACGACCTCTCGACGCTTAGTGGCAGCACCAGTGAACTGCCTCGTGTGCCCAAGGATGCCAAGGTGGATAAGTTCTTTGGTGTGGATGCGGCAGGACGACGACGTGATACCGCATTACTGTCCCCGACAACAACAGGAAGCTATGCTAATGGTGTTGACCAGCCGTGGTTTCTTCAATCGGATATTGATCCTGCGGATGTTGTGTTTAATATGGAGGGGAATGTGAAGGGTGGTACGCTGCATGCGCTTGTTCAGAGGTTGACACAGCATGATCAATTGGGTAAATGTGGAAATGAGAATACAAAAAGAGAATGTTTTTATACTAATGGCATCATTCTTATATATATATATATAGACTCCAAATTCAATACTACCTTTTTACTCACCTACCGTTCATTCTGTACGACCGAGGAGCTCTTTGCTGAGCTCTTCAGCCGTTACGTGATGGATGTTCCCGAGGGCCTCAACAAGGAGGAGACGGAGCTCTGGCGAGATCAGAAACTCAAACTGGTGCGTCTCCGCATGTTTAATGTCATGAAGTCATGGCTCGAGACCTATTTCAACGAGGAAGAGGATCGTCCCATCCTGCCCATTCTTGAAGAATTCACCAAAGATGTCATTAGCATCTCAATGTCATTTGGCGCCGATCAGCTCACCAAGCTCATCAAGAAACGCATGCTCGCCGAAGACAGTAGCCAGATCCGCAAGATGAAACTCAATGTGCGCACCAACGACATGCCCGCACCCATCCTACCCAAAAACATGAAGCGTATCCGACTCCTCGAGGTAGATCCTCTGGAACTGGCACGTCAGATGACCATTATGGATTTCCGTCTGTACAACCGCATCAAACCTGTCGAGTGTCTTGACAAGAATTGGGGAAAACCCGATAGCGAGGAGGTCCATATCGCCGCCAATGTCAAGGCCTCCATCGAGCACTCAAACCAGGTCACCGCATGGGTCACCGACTCGATCCTGAGCAAAGAGGAGGTCAAGAAGCGTGCCGTGGTGCTCAAGCACTGGATCTTTATTGCCGAGCGATGTCGTCTGCTCAACAACTACAATACGTGCATGGCCATCCTGTCGGCCTTTGACAATGGCTCGATTGGTCGTCTCAAGCGTACCTGGGAGCTCATCAGCACACGCACGATGCAGACGCTGTCCAACATCCGTCGCCTGATGGGCGCCAATCGTAACTTTAGCGAGTACCGCGACATCATTCGCAAGGTCAATCCACCTTGTATCCCCTTTTTGGGTATCTACCTCCAGGATCTCACATTTATTGAGGATGGCAATGCCAATTTCCTCAAGAAATCCAACCACCTTGTCAATTTCGCCAAGCGTATGAAGACGGCCGAGGTAATCCAGGATCTCCAGCAGTACCAGTCGACCCATTATATGCTGACGGCCGTACCTGATATTCAGGAGTTTATAAAGACACATTTGCATTCGAGTCGTGAGGAGGAGGAGCTTTATAATTTGAGTTTGAAGTTAGAACCAAGGTAAATGGATTGATATGTATGTGTAGGGAGGATAATGATTTGATATTCATTTATTATTATTTTAGGGAAAGAGGTGAAGACACCATTGCTAGAAGATTAAAAGAATCAGGATTATAAATAAATAAAAAGATCATTAATATAATAAAATGGGAGAGGGGCGTCTTTTTTTTTAATTTCCACAAGCTTAAAAAAAACGAAGCAGTGGAAGCGAGTCCTATAAATGGTTAGATCGCGATAGATCGTTGACTAAACCTTAAATGCTATCCAATAACTCCCAAATTTGAACATTTGTAAAAAAAAAAAAGCAAATACAAAATGAAGTCATATTCACTCTGTTTTAATTTTTTTTTTCCTGTGTGTTCGCTCAGCAATAAAAAAGAAACAAATATAAATCCCCCCAAAAAACTCCACTTTTACAAAAGAGGTAAATGTGAGATCAGTTGTGAGAAATCTTGATATCCGATATTCGGCTTTGTTTTTATTTTTGATCCCGTCATTGATGTTTACCTCCAATTTAGTATAAATAAATGGGAAAGGACAACAGGTAACAAATAGATATAAAAAGGAATTCTACAGAAAAATGGAAATGTCTTATTGTTTAAGTTTTAAAAAATCCGGGTCTTTTTTTTTTAAATCAATAAAAAAAAAAATGCCCTTAAACAGTGAGAAATACATTTATGATTTTACCCTTCTTCCTTTGTAGGTTGGCCCCCTGGTCAATATAAACATAAACGCTTATCTTGATATTTTAAATGGCAACAGGATAATAATTAAAA
>VCJI01000986.1:0-11331 GCA_024139395.1 Backusella morwellensis | reverse complement strand
TAGGTTTTTTTTTTTTTTTTTTACTTTTTATTTAAAAATGTACAAAGTCATGGATAATGGAATTTAATAAAGTAAATTCTGTAAAAGTGGTTTCCTCGAAGGATAGATGGAGAGAATGGGTAAACGAGTACCAACGGATGGATCAAATAGGAATAGGAATGAGATCATTTTATTCTCGCTAAATCAAAAATAGATCGGATGTGGTGTAACAATCGCTAAGCACAATTCTCCTGAAGATCCCTATTGTGTTTCAAGCACAATAACTTGACTATATATCTAATTACTCAATGCATGTACCCTTATTAACGGCCTAATAAAGTGGAACTGACAACTGGTTTGCACTTAGAGCAATAGATCTGCTTACTTTGCCTTGTGTAGCGTATTCATAATATTATTACGAAAGAAGAATATTCAATGGCTGTTAGTGTAAAATCTCTGTTTTCCAAAGTAAGCACTTGGATTATGAAAAGCAAAGTAATACGAATAACTATACACTTGCATTAGTAAGACCATTCTAACAATGCTTCCAAATATATGCCTAGGTAGATGTAAAATTTTAGATGTGTTTGAAAATAGTAAATATGCCAATGACCATTAAAGTTCCAGAATATTATGAGATATCTTAAACTTTAAATAATGGTAACATTCAATTATCTTCTTGTGTGGTATTCGTGAAATTTATGCGTTACTTTAAAGGCCTTGTAGTATTGCTATGTTGAACCACATCAAGATATGAGAATAGCCATTTTTGAATATTCATTGTATAAACTAGCATTTCTTTGACCCTACTTGGATTGGATGTATCTAAATAAAGCTAAAGTTTCGTTTTCTTTCATTTAAATTAAAGTTTTACAAATGATTTTAAGTTTAGGTGTAACACTTTAACTAATACCTATTGCTGCTGCTTTTGTTCATGTAGGAACTTGCTTTGGATTCATATCAAACCAATTCATTGTAATTTTGGAGCCAAAATTTCTATTCTATTGTTTAGTTTACTAGTGTATGTATCTTAAGCAAAATAGCAGAGCTCTTCCGTACAAAAAGCTAATCAAGAAACCGCCGTGATGTATACATTTTTAAATCGACTATACACAAATAAACTCTTACTTTTTTTAATGCTAAATTGAACATGTGTGTTCCTGTTTTCGGATTCACCTAATAAGAACCATATCGTTTTGATTAAATTAGGATACATAGTCTGGACATTTGTTTGTGTGACATAGAGTTTAAAAGTAGGTTCAAACCGCTGGTACTATCCACTTGAGTAAGAACCAGGTAATGCTTTTGATCGCTTTTATCCATTAATAGGCATATTTTTTAAGCTCCAGTGATAGTCGAAAAATCAAAATGGTGGTTTAAGATCTTACTTAAGCTTGTTAAGCCATTCGTAAAGCTACATCTTTCACCCCATATAATAATAAAATGAAAATTGCTCTTTTTTATAGATAAAAAATGTCTGGCCTTTATAATTAGCCTTTTGTAAGAAGACAAACTAAATTTATATATATATTTTTATTTTTATTATGGGTATATGTTTTTTTTATAATAATAATAATAATAAAAAAGAATGGGGGATATACATATATATAAAAGTAGATGATAAAAACTTTTTGAAATCATAATAGATAATCATAGTCCAATAAAAAATATACATGATGCTGTGGTACATAAAATTCTAGAAAAATCATTTTCATTGTCCATTTGAACAAAAAGAAAATATGCTATTTGTGAATGCTGTTGTTGCTTCGTTAATAATGACAGCGTCTTGCAATTGCATAGGAGATACTGTTGCACATCAACATCATTTCAGAGGTATCGACATAGACTGGTCCACGGAACGAGCTTGATTCAATCCAACTGCAAGCATCTCGACTCCAAAGACTCTCAATTTGGTTTTGTGCAGAAACATCCAAAGCGACCCAGGAAGATCCGTTAGCGTAAACCCATTGAATAGCCATTGTGATTTCTTCTTATATATATACAGGTATTAATTATATAATAATTACTTTTTGAAGTTTTTTTTTAAGCTATTAGCTTTGTGAAGCAAGTTAAAATAAATTAATATGTAAAAGAAGTTGCTTTATATACTGTTTTTTTTAGAAAAAAAATTTGCAGTTTCTATTATTATTCACTTGCCATTACCGGTTATAGAAAAGGTTTGTGCCACAGTTTCCCAAAGAGTGGACTTCCACTACGTAGTGTAACAAAGTTAGTTGTCATAACCTTTTAAAAGTCTTGGGGGATTAAACAAAAATATACATTAGCCACAAATATTACACAGAACTATATTATAAAACAAAAAAAACTGTGGCTAAAACCAAAATATGTTATTATTGGTTTAGCTGTTACTTTATTCATGTTGAAAATGATCTATCATTCCATTACTTTGTTTGACGTTATGCCTAGAAAGGGTGCTTTTTTAAAACAAAAAAAAATCGAGTGAAAGTATTACTAAAAGGCATAAGCCTATCTCTTCATCAAAGCAGATTAAAAATAAGAGATTGCCGAGAACGACAGAAAGGCAATAGCTAATATTGCTGCGGTTCATGTCAATTTGAAAGTTTCAGCAGTTACTTTACGGAATCATGTCTTGGCAGAATTTTAATAAAAAAAAGGGCTTATTCGTATTAGGCCAATTGGTGTATTTAGAATGATATAATTATAATGAATGTCAATTCAATTGTAATTAATTGCAGAGTAAATGAATTACAATGTTGATCGATGTCAACCCAATGCATATATGTTCTGCGTTTTCATGCAATACATCATAATTCTTTAAAAAAAGCATTGTTAGGAATTAAAGCGGTGCAGTTTAAAGTTTAGACATTGGGGAACGGACAGAATTTCATTTATGGTAATATTATTCTTCAGGTGCTACTTCAAATTGTTTCCGATGATAACCGAAAATAAACGACTATTAAATAGGCGTTAGATTTACTGGAAAGTAGAGGTAGTATTTTTTTTTAAATGAAGTGTAATAGCGAAAATAACTAGCGAGATCAAGAATTATATATTCAAAGAGTTTCGATGATAAATACTAGGGGTTTCTTTTATTTACAAATGTAGCCGTCCGGAAAGCGGAGAATGCACCCGGACCCTTTTTATTAATCGTCTCTTTTATAAACAAACTTTTATCGCTTTAAATCAATGTATATAAAAGCCAATTATACTAAATTAGACGGTGAAAAGTAGAACAGAGAGTACATTTAAAAGAAATAAACAATGATGATTCAAAGCATTTGGAATGCGTGTAATTTCATAGAAAAAGGGTGAATTTATTAATAATTTAAAATACACTAAATAACGCGTAGATCCCTTAAAAATAAGTTTAATAGGTCTATTTTTAATCTTACGATATTGAATGCCGTGAAATAGGACTTGGAGCGCACAATGTACTCTTGGAAATGTCAATCTTTTACTAACTTTTGGTAAACCCAAATAGTGTTACTGTGGCGAATGTGTTGTACATAAGCATGACGACATTCTTGGAAATAGGATATAAATTCTACACCATATAAAGTAACATTCAGGTTACATAACATTGGAACAATCCGTTTTTGTAAATTTTTTGTAACATTTCATGTATGCTGCGTTGCTCTTTTGGGGATTTATTGAAACATATTCGCGCACTTTTTCCGAAATAAAATACTACTTTTAGTATTTTCTTATATTTGTTTTGCACTTGTTTATATGTAAGAGAGTGAAAGACCTAATAAGATTCCAAAAAATGTGATAATAACAGATTGTAATCCATATAGTAACAGCAGCAATTTATTTTTAGGTGGAGAAAGCATCTAATTGCTGTCATAGATTTTGTACTCTCCACACGACAAAATATAAATGATTTTGTGTTCAATATAAATCAAGTCTATAATAAAATGAACTATTAAATCCGAAATGGAACAAGTAGATTTGCCTTTTCTCAAAACGATCAATATAGAAGTTGTATTTGTTTTTTTTTAAGACCATTTGTTTATACATTGGACATCGAGCCACACATAAAAACATGATCAAGTAACAAATGAAATTCATGAAGTTGAAGTTATTTTACTTTTTTAAAATGAAGTAACACAATGATAACTTTAACAGTCTAAAAACACACTTGACTATTTTTGATCATCCGAGATTCAAACATTTACCATGCTTTAATGAATTTTCATCAAGGTTATTTTTAATCTCTCTTGTTCTATATTTCTAAATATTAGAAAACATGCAATATCAATCATCTTTAATAAGTAGTATATGCTTTTTATTCTTTTCAAGTCATTATGAACCAACTTTAAGCTGAATGGTATCATAGTGCTATGTTATATATATACATGATAGCATCATTATTTCCTTACTTATGATTATATTAAAAGGGCCTTGGCATCAATACTTATGGATATTCCTACTATTTGGTAATATCTGTTATAAGCTATTCAATATATGATTTTGTTATCGATATACACATACAAAATGATGCTATATGCGTAGTTTATGAATATGGATATAGACATATAAGAAACAAAAAGCAAACAAATAAGCTCTGTCCCGGACGATAAAGTGAAAATGGGTAAAAATTCACGCTAAGCAATCACAGTAGGCATGTCATGTTCCCAGAATCACATTTTGCACATTGCTGATCGGTGATTAAATTGATCTGACTGAACAAGACTTCACCCGTAAAAAATGATACGCTTCATATATGCCTTGTTGATCCATGTGCCTCTGTTGTAATAAAATCTTTATTATAAATTTTAAATAATGCAAATAAAAAATAATGAACCTGACTGACTATTTCAGGTGAATAGAATCAAGATAAAATATACAGAGTTTTTAGCAAGGAATATTACTTGGCCTTTGACTTTTTTGGTTTGCCTTTTGTTTTTGCCGCTGCCTTTCTCTTTCTTTTTTTACTGGCTTTCTTTGTCTTGGCTTTGGATTTTAGGTTTTCCTTTTTATGTTTTGAATCATCCATTGCGGCGTTGGTATTGTTGGTATGATCATCCTCTTCATCATCTGAAGATTCGTTGTCGTCGCTTGATAGATCTCTAATTACTCTTTTTCCTTTATCCCGTGTGTTTATAGGACCCGTGGATGGGCCTTCACCTGCACTATCATCATCATCTTCTTCGCTGCTTGTTTCCAGATCTAGTGAATTGTGACTACTACTTGATATTGAAAGGTTATTCATTCGGGTGGATGGGCCTTCGCCTGCACTATCTTCTTCACTACTACTTGTAGG
Source organism: Backusella morwellensis (assembly GCA_024139395.1). NCBI lineage: Eukaryota > Fungi > Mucoromycota > Mucoromycetes > Mucorales > Backusellaceae > Backusella > Backusella morwellensis. The sequence continues at coordinate 6,104 of VCJI01000986.1, read as the reverse complement.
TAATTCCTGTATACTTGGAGCTCCACGCGTGGAAACACCAACATCATCATCGTCGCTATCTTCTTCATCAAGATTAACGCATCCACCATTGCCTCTTCTTAGGATTTGTCTTTCATCATCGCTAGAGTCATTGACGGATACTGCTTGTTGGCTTTGTATTGCGTATTGTTCTTCATCTGAGCTATAAACTGAGCTTGCACCATTTACTGATGAATCATAGTGGTCATCACTGACGACAAATTCATCCAAATCCTCCTCATCTCGATAGTTTCTATTTTCACTGCTGTCATCACTAATAACATTATCATCATCATTGTCATCATCGGAAGCTTCCACATCATATAAGCTGTCATTTCTACTAGTTCTTCTATTTTGGATATCCTGATATATATTCCGTTGTTGCTCAACAGTTACGCCAAATGCTCTTTCATAGTCAAGTGGCTCGTTATCTGAGTCCTCATCTGCCGTGTCATCTCTGTGCTCTGGATCGCTGTTATATTGCGCCCCACAGTTATGGCAAATGTTATCCGTTCCAATCTCCCATGCACAGGTGATACATCGACGTCTAATGCGATAAAGAAAGTCAATACTGCTTCCTGCTTTTCGATACGGATATTTACACAAAGTCTTCTGTATCCACAATATAACCTGCTTGATTTTCTACTGCAAAGAACGCTGTCCATTGCTCACGTCTAATTACTTCGGTGTTTCCGGAACGGCTAATATGAGGTGAATGCTCACACAAAACATCCGCTGATAAAACCATTTAGATATCAAATCCATTAAAACTGTGCCATGTTATCTTACCTGCGTATTGAATACAAAAGGCTTTTATGGGTGTTTTGACAACGGCCAGTCGACATTTCGGACACGACTTTTTAGTTCTAAACCAATTAAACAAACACGGTCCACAAAAACAATGTCCTTCAAGAATAGATCTTGTTAGAAGAGTCGTATTTATGAGCAGTCACTTTTCTTACCACAGCTTAATAAGTGAGGATCTGTGAACACTTCATTACAAACGGCGCAGTTCAAAGCTATGTGGTCAAAAGGTAAAGTGTCAAAGTATGAAAGAATAACTAGAAAGTAGAGCTTTACCTTCTGCCATTGAGCTTCTGAAGGGATCTATCTCAGGTGCAACGGCATTCTCGGCTTGATCCTCTTTAAACTGAAATAGATCTTCCATTGTCTTCATAAAAAGAGAACAAAGTCAAGTGAACAAAAAAATAAAAAAAATAAAAAAAAATGACTGTTGAAAATGCATTTGACTGAGTTTAAATCAGGCGATGAAAACTTCAGCAAATGCTGTCTTACTTTCTTTCTTGGTGACTTGCACTTGTGTAAAAGGTGAAATAACCATCTATATCATCTATTTTCCAAATTAACTCCTTATAAGTTTGCAATATTTAGGCTATGAGTGAATTCAGATAAATAATTGATGCAAAGGTTGATTCAAACATGAAGGATACAATTGACTTAAAGTTACTATGCTATGATTTTATTATGCTAAGTAAATAAGTTTAAAAGCAAAGGCAATGTTTTATTTTTAAAATATATTCATGTTATCCAAGATAAAAGCCGGCTTCATCGAGTCGTTTAATATTTACTACTGCACTCTGACATCCTTGTTTAGCGCTTTCTTGATACCATAGGAGAGCTTTTTCAATGTCATTATGAAAACCGTCCCCGAATTCATACAATACACCAATGTTATTTTGCGCCCACATGTTACCATTATTGGCTGCTGCAGTATACCATTGCATCGCAGTTTTGTGGTTCACTTCTACGCCCAACCCAAAATGATACAGACGGCCTATCTCTGCACCGACAGATTTACTACCATTTTGAAACGCTATAGAATACCACATGGCAGCCTTTTCATAGTCTTTAGGAACACCTACGCCTTTTTCGTACATATTGCCAAGTTTCTCTTGTGAATGGGCATTGTTCTTCGATGCAGCTAAATTGTATAGTTTTACAGCACTTTTATAGTCATTTCTTTGGTAATAGCTGTCAGCGATTATAGAAAGCGAGGGACCATCACCGTTTTTAGCCTTGTCTAAAAGGTAGTCGAATTGAACTTCATCAGCTATTAGAGTGTTAGTATTTAACATTTGATGACACTTTAAAACTAACCTATGGTAAATTCAGGGAGGTAGTTGGCCATTTTGATATTTGAAATTAATAGAAAGAAAAAAAAAAGGTAGTTGGAGCTCGATTCATGTTAGAAACACTCTAATATATATATGGTAACAGATAATATGACTCATTGAGCTTGGTTATTATATGCTGTAAATGGATGAGTAATGAATGGCTCATCAACCAAATCTCATAAATAAAATAATGCAATTGTGTTCTATTTATGGTAATAGTCAAAAGTTCATTGTACATTTGTACATTTGAAAGATAAATGTGCTATTTTAATATTTTTATAGATTTCAGCTTACAAAGAAAACATGTCATCATAACTTAGGATTTGTGGAGTTTTTTTATATTTATTTACTTTTATATCGAACAATTGAAATCCTGGTTATAAAGAACAGAAAGAGTACAAGCTATTTTGATGTTTATCTTAAATTAAAATTACATTTATGTATCAGAAAAAATGTCATAGTATTCATTATTATCCATGAATTCGTTTGACCCGACATATGCAAGTACCATCTTTGACATTTCTTTTTCAACATTTTGAAAATTGGAGTTTGGAGTGTTTCTATGGGTTTCAAGTACGGTGTTCATTTTCTTTATCTTTTCGATCTTCTTGTTCATTTCTTTACATTCGGATTTAAGTTTGTTTTTCTCGTTTTCAGATTCGAGTATTTCTTGTTCTATGGATTCTAATCTATTTTCCAGCGAAGCTATATCCTTGATGTCTATTTAAGATTTAATATATGGTTTATATAATTTAAACTAGACTCATTACCTAGTCTCTTAGGAATTAGATAATATCCTTTTTCATTAAGGTCTTTAAGCTTCGTCTTGGACTGCTCATATCCCTTATCAGCTGATTTTTGGTACCATTGTAAGGCTAGTTGAATGTTTTTCTCCGTACAGAAACCCATTTGATACATGAAGCCAAGACTATATTGCGCTGCGCTACACCCTGCCTCTGCAACCTTTAGTAGCCACTCCATCGTAATTTTTTTATCCATTGGTACACCGTGTCCACGAAAATACATTGCTGCAATAGTGTTTCCGACCGAAATGCATCCATTACTATACGCTTTTTTATACCATGTCATGGCAGTTTCATAGTCTGTAGGTGTACCAAGGCTAAAATTGTACATATCTCCCAATTTTCTCTGAGAATGCGCATGATTTTTTGTAGCAGAAATGGTATAGAATTTCAATGCATTTTTGTAATCCTTTTTTTTAATGTAACTGTCCGCGATGATAGCAATTGAATCGACGTCTCCGGACATGGCCTTTTCGGTCAAATCTCCAAGTTGAGCTGTCATGGCTAATAGCAACGTTAGAATTTTGCTATTGTTGATGTAAAGTTACGTACCAATGGAAATTATTTTTACTTCATCCTTCGTTAAATTGCCCATTTTTTAAAAAATATATATATACAGGAATAATAGTAAAAAAGAAAAGCATTGTATATTGTTTTAAGGTTTTATAGCGAGAGAAAATAGCTTGGTTCATTAACCTCATTTATTTTTAATGAATGGAACATGCTATTATTATCATTTTCTTTTCCAGTAGCTCTTCCAATATCGTATCCAATGAAGAAATCAAACCACTCTTAGCTAAGTTCAGTGATGGATAAGCATCCGATGCTGTCATAGTAGAGTTTTCTTTTTCTTTATATCTATATATAAATAAATACATATAATATTACAGTGAGTAAATGTATAGGTACTTGTATTGAATTATTTTGTATAATATGAAGTTAGTAGTAGCGTGATATTGTTTAGTCAACAAGCCACATTCTAGTTCTCCGTTTTCACCGCGCTCGGTATTACTTGAGTTTAAGCAGAAATACTATTTTGACCACGCAAGCATTAATAAGCAGAGTAGACTTACATAATCTCATTGTAAAAATTTACACAAAGTCGCTAATTTTAATGAATCAATACACATCAACATAATGGATTATATGTGTATCTCCATCTACCTTGATTTGATATCAGACTACTGCCTCTGTCTTGAGTTCATCTTACTACATAACAGCCATTTTTTTTCTTGCAATTTCGCCATTTTTTTTTTTGGAAGATTCTATCATTATTTCTATGTGAATGAGTAAGAATAATGCTGAAGGTGCTTACTTCAGAAGAAAGAATAATAGCTAGATCATGAATCTAGGCACAGATAGCTTCTACAGCTTATAAATAAAAAAAACGGCTAATATTTTATCTGCATAAAAAAAACGATTGTATTGTAGAGTTTAAAGCATAGTACGAACAACCTTTATGATTAAATTAGAGCATCGGATTCGTATCTATAAGCATTTTTTTTCTTTAAAATATTTTGGATTTAGAGCAAGGATGCTTTACATATCTATATATTGCTCTGCTTGTCGATACGAGCTTGATCTTTTCGGAGAAAAAAAATCCAGATCCAACTCATAACCTTTTATATCCTATTAGTTTCACGCTTAAAAAATCAAGAAGAAAAGCAAAAAGTTCCGCCACCATGAGGACTAGTTTGGCTAAATGCCAAATCGTTATGGTAAATAAAGAAAACTATTGCTATTCTGTTTGTACTTTTAGAGTAAATTTATTCATAAATGTTACATTGTGATCAATATCTCAGCATATATAGAGTAAATACCAAGACGTTTTTTATGTTTGGTACAGTTTCCGTTTAAGGGTTTTAAACTTGAGCCTGAATATTAACTTTACAGAACCTGATGAATTAATAAGCTTGTTTCGAGAAAATGCGATTTTTTCTTTTTCTGGTATACACCCCAGTTGCTTTAATGAGTATATATATAGCAGATATTCGCGTCTAATCTTACTATTTTCAATTTATAATAACAACCAAATAATTTATTAATATAAAAAATGTCTTCTCAAAGCGCAATCCATTGGCCAGAACGCTATCTTCCCGGAACCACCGATAACTTTGTTTCCAACGAAATCATTGTTAAAGATCTCAGTGTCAAGGATGTCTGGCCTTATCTCATCAATACCTCTGCATGGCCAACCTACTATAGCAACGTCTCAGACATTAGCTTTCCTCAAGGTGGTGGACCTGAACTTAAGGAAAATCAGAAATTCATGTTTGGTACTTTTGGATTCCCTCCATTAGAGGCCGAAATAGTCGAGTTAGTAGAACCTGCTGAAAACCAGCCCGGTCGATTGTCATGGACTGCAAAACAGGATGGTGCACCTGAAGAAAAATTGGATGTCTTACATGCTTGGTTATTGGAAGAGTTGTCTGGCAATAGAGTTCGTGTACTTACTCAAGAAACACAAATCGGCGAACCAGCAGCTGCTTTGGCGAAACAAACACCCAACCCAATGTTGAATGGACACCAAGACTGGCTCAATGGCTTGCGTGATATTGCAATGAAGAATAAGAAATAAATAGATGACCCTTATATCATATCATAATAAAATATATACGCACATTACATAAGTATTACTTTTTTTTTGTTGCTTTTCTTTTTATTGAATTGATGTTGTAAGGAAGGAGGCTGTAGATAACTGGTAATTTAAAGCTACTATTTATTTTTAATATATGTAATTCACCTACTATTTTCAGCTATAAATGTATAAAAACGATGCAATACACTGTCAGCCAGAAACCAACTAATAGGGCGACAATAGTACCTATAAGATAAACAAATAATTGCTCAGTGGTTAGAGAGGACATTTAATAAAAAAAATAAATGGAAAAAGAAGCTACTTAATCTAATGTAGGCTCGGCCTAGTTTATATTTTTTTTATATTTAGACGCTAATTAACCTGCGGAATGGCGGTAAAGGTATATGTCTTGTGTTCAACTGGCTCCGTATTCCGCAAGACTTCTCTCTATACTCTTTCTAATGTGCATGTAATTATACCAGTTGTTACATTGTTATCAGAATACCACACGATGGGAAATTTTAGCTGTGATTTTTAAATGGCGAAAATGTCGAAAAATGGTGGACAAAT
>VCJI01000985.1:37019-47178 GCA_024139395.1 Backusella morwellensis | reverse complement strand
AAAAAAAAAAAAAAAAAAAAAAAAAGACAGCCGGAATCTTTAAGGTTCTTGAGTCATCACTGTGTAACTTTTTGTTTTGTCTACCATTGTCAATTGAAAAATGAATATCTTTTATTGTGCTCCACCTGATTGAAATCAATAATATAAAAATGACACATTAGATCACATTAAAAACCAGTTAAAAATCCAATTATATACTATGATTGTTTAAGCATTGAACAATGAAAAGATCTCAACATAAAACCCTCAAGCAAGCACACAAATCATAAACCTAACAATAGACTTTCCAGATATTCTGCAAATGATAATTTTCATTAGATAAAAAAAGGGGGGAGCAATGGGTTAAATGGCAGATTGGGACTCGTTTTTACGTACAAAAAAATATTTAGGTCTTTGAAATTAGTTCCGTTTCAATAAATAGCCAATCATAAAAGAGAAGCCTTGCGAGGATGACTGTGAGACAATGATTTCAAACACCATTTTGAGGTTTTTGAAAAAAAAAGTATATATATGTGGAGACTTTTTTACCTTTTTTCTTCTTCTTCTTCTCATAACTTTTATACTTTATTGATTTTATTTTAGAAAGCGTGATAATATACCTACCCTTTTATCACACAATCTTTATATATTTAAACGTTCAAGTAAAACATGAGCGAAAAAGCACGCCAGGATTGGCACACACAATCCATCGAGACAGTTGCTGATGGCCTCAACACATCAATCGATAATGGTATCGACTCCAGCGAAGCAACATCTCGTCATATCAGTTATGGATTCAACGAACTTTCTGCCGATGGCAGACCAAAATGGGTCAAGGTCTTGCTTGGTCAGTTTATGGATGCAATGAATTGGATCTTTATTGCACTTGCTATTGTTTCTTATGTTTTGGCAGATTACATTACCGGATCACTCTTGATGTTTATTGCAGTTCTTAATCTTTATCTGGGATTCTCTCAAGAATATGCTGCCGAACAGACATTAGCTGCCTTGAAAAACTTGTCATCTCCGATGGCAAATGTGATTCGTGAGGGTGTGGAGCAGTCCATCCCTAGCCGTGAAGTTGTACCTGGTGACATTTTGCTCATCAAAGAAGGTGATTCCGTTCCTGCCGACGCACGATTAGTTCATGTATCAAACCTTGAGGCTGATGAAGCTCTGCTTACCGGTGAATCTGTTCCTGTATCCAAGCAATTAGTTGTTCTTGAAAAAGACGGTAAGTTGATCTAAAAATTTTGTCTAGACGTAGATCAAAAAAAAAAGTAAGGGACTTGCATTAATTATAAAATTTTGCAGATGAACCACTCGGCGATCGTATCAATATGGTCTATTCTTCCACCGTCATTTCCAAAGGGAGAGGAAGGGCTATTGTCACTGCTACAGGCATGCATACTGAGATCGGCAAAGTTGCCGCCAAATTGAATGATTCGTCTGACAATGATCGCACTCGTCTCCAAAAGAGTCTTGATAAAATGTATATTTTGCTCATGATTGTCTCAGTTATTGCTGTCATCATTGTGCTAGCCTCTGTCAAATTTAATCCCGATTATGACACTGGAATGTACGCCATGACGGCTGCTCTGAGTGTTTTGCCTGCCGGATTAACTACTGTGATGACTGTGACGCTCGTATTAGGTGGTAAAGAAATGACCCGTCAAAAGGCCATTGTGCGAAAATTAAAGTGTTTGGAGACCTTGGGCTCTGTCACCAATATTTTCTCTGATAAAACCGGTACATTGACCATGGCCAAGATGGTTGTTGTTCGTTTCTGGACCCCACTTGAAGGCTTTTTTTATGTCACACCAAATGGTTTAGCTCCTACAGGAAATGTCTATCGAACTTTTAAGGAATTGCCCAATAAGATTGAGGATAGTAAATCTGCCGAGCTGGTCGACACTCAATTACTTACCCCTGAAATCGCACATCTTGCTCGCTGCGCTGCTCTTTGTAATATGTCTAGCATTTATCCACGTGAGAAGGACGACAAGGTTAAAGATAGCACCGAAGAAAATGATGAGACTGAATCTGATGACTGGATCGCAAGTGGTGCACCTACCGAAGTCGCTCTCCAAGTCTTTGCTCACAAGTTTGATATGGGTAAACCTGATCTTGTTTCCAATGGTTGGGAAGTCCTAGCTGAATATCAATTTGATTCCACCATTAAGCGCATGTCTACTATTTGTCTCGAAAAGGCTTCTGGCTCAGTCTATGTCTTCACAAAGGGTGCTGCCGAGCGTGTTGTTGAACTTTGCTCCAATATCTCTTCCCAAGAAGAGCATAATGCCATTTTGGAAAATGTAAACATTTTAGCCGAAAAGGGATTACGTGTCATGGCCATGTCGTATCGTAAATTAGATTTGCCCGCCGATGTTACTGCCGAAGAACTCTTACAAACTGTTCGTGACGATATTGAATGTGAATTGAATTTCTTGGGCCTCACTGGTATCTACGATCCCCCCAGAAAGGAGTCAAGACAGGCTGTTAGAGAGGCTCATCAGGCTGGCATCTCGGTTCACATGTTAACTGGCGACCACCAGATAACGGCGACCGCTATTGCTAAGGAAATCAACATCCTCGATCCTAAAAGAATGTCTGCCGAACGTATGAAGAGCTTGGTTATGACTGGTACACACTTTGATAGCTTGAAAGATGAAGAAATTGATGCCCTTCCTGAACTTCCTCTCGTTGTGGCCCGTTGTTCGCCAGAGACCAAAGTTAAAATGATCCAAGCTTCCTCTCGTCGTCGCAACATTTCCGCCATGACCGGAGACGGTGTCAATGATTCTCCTTCACTTCGTATCGCCGATGTTGGTATTGCTATGGGTAAAAATGGTAGCGATGTCGCCAAGCAGGCCTCCGATATTATTTTGACAGATGATAACTTTGCTACCATTATCCGTGCCATTGCTGAAGGTCGCAGAATTTATCAAAACATGCAGCGTTTCCTTTTGTACTATTGGATTTGTTTACTTACTATGGGTATTGTTGTCCTTGTCGGATTGGCTATCCGTGATCCAAATGGCCGCAATGCAGCCCCCTTGTCTACTCTTCAGATGATCTTTGTTTATATCTCGATTACCCCTCCTGCTGGTTTACTTAGTGTCCAACCTGCCTCAAAGACCGTAATGCAAGAGCCTCCTCGCCCTCCTACCGAAAACATTTTTAGCAAGGAAATTATTATTGATACTCTCACTTACAGTTTAGGTCTTACTATTGTTAGTATGGTTGGATACCTCGTGCCTTTGTTTGTTTTGGGTGATGGTGTTGGCGGCTTTGATTGTGATTCTCAGTATTATGAAAATGCCCCTGGAGCCTGTGATTCATTCTTTAGAGGTCGTACTTCTCTCCTTGTCACGTTCTGTTTCTCGTCTATTGTAGTCATGGTCCACTGCCGCAGTTACCGTAACGTCGAATGGGACCTTGAAGGCATGAAGAAGACCTTTAAATCCAAGACTATTTTGGGTACCATCATCTTTAACTTGGTTGCTCTTTGTATCTTTATGTATATCCCTACAGTTGCCATTGAAGGATTCCGTATGCTGGGCATAACCTGGGAATGGGGTCTTGATGTTGGTCTTGTACTTTTCATGATAGCTTTTGGTGAAGTTTTCAAGATGTATAAGCGTAGATTTATGAAACCCATTGTTACCTCCCTTGTAGAAGATGAAGAAAGTGTTGCTTCATAAACAAAGAAAAGTATTTTCTTTCATCACACCCCCTTTTTTTTAGAATATATATATCATTTCGTTATGTATCATAGCCTCCTTTTTTGCCTATTACACTTTATTCTTAATACCAAAGCATCTCATAATAATAAAAATCTACCCTAATTTATACATATGTATAATCAACAGTTGAGCCAATTATATAGAAGCTAAAATAGTGCGAAACTTATTTTAATTACTAGCCCTGATTTTTTCAATCCCTGCATGCCCATTGATAAGTAACACTTTTGGCAAAAATTAGTTTTAGTTGCTAATTGTATATATTTATACCCGTAAATTCTGAAAACCTCCTTTACTTGGAGATGTTTGCACACAAAAACACAAAAAAAGGTTTTCTGTTTTTATTTTACAAATGAATTCCATAAAGTTACAAATGCCACATTCTTTAAAAGTTTAATTTTGATTAAATTTGGTGAATTAAGCAATAGAAACAAACCAATGGTAAATTATCATCCGACAAATCCAAAAATCACAAATTATGTCATAGCTTTTTTTTTTGTGATCGGGGAAGCATACAAGTGCTGCATAGACCTTTTAATTTTAAGTTTATTCTTTATTCTTCTTAATTGATTTTGTTGCAAGATGGAACGAAGTTTAGCTATTACAACCACTCAAATTATGATTGTTATCTACAAACTTGTTCTTCACTAATGAAAGTAAAGAGAGAACGTTCTTCTATTTTATACATGATTCAAGAATATAGGGTCACAATCATTTGTGTAACGATGTTGTTGCAAATAAGAATTGGACAATAAAAAGTGCTTTATTGTTTTACAAGAAAAAAAAAGGATGAAAAAGCTTATTATCGTTATCTTCACTAAGATAATAAAAAGAAAACAACATACCTTTTTAATATAAAATACATACGCATCTTTATATACTTGTTCATGATGGAAAATTCTTTTCCCATCTACTCACGTGCATCAAACTTAGTAGATGGTAGCAGAGGCATCAGAGAAGACTCAGGACTTTTAAATCAGAAGAGGGCTGGATTAACGAAACAAAAAAAAAAGGCAAATTAGAAACCAGCTCTAACGTTCAAGCCTCGGTTCCACTCAGATTCCATTAATATGCAATTTGCTATTGCTGTTTGTGATGACATTTGGAGTTGATTATTCGAAAAAAGAAAAGAAAAGAAAGTAGTGGATAAATAAATCTGTTACAAATCTCACAGAATGGTACAAGCCTTTCTCGGTAGCACCAGAGCCTAGGGCTAGGCAAGATTTTCGTCTAATTTCTGGATTTATAATCATTTCTTCGGCTTTGACTTGTTTTTATAATATCTGTGTTAATCAGCATACACAAAAAAAGGGAGAGGATAGAATAAGTATGGTATTCTATTACCGAGATGACTAATACTATTATCATTTACCAATAGTATTACCATCATTATTAACTAGAATGTATATACATTTCTGTTGTTAATAGGCACCATGTTATCAACAACAAGCACTCTCTTTGTACAACAATGCTTAACACTACCGATCTGAACTGAGGAGCTGACGTCAATGTACCAATTTTGGTATGTATTTTTTTTCTCTTGGGGATTCCATGGTAACAAACATTAACACCCAGCAGCTCCTTTCTGAAACTTTGGTGCCTCCCGTTCTCGCTCATTCCTTCATCTAATATCTCTCTTTCTCTCTTTCTAGTTTATTCCTTCTAGTCTCCTTTTTCTACCCTCTTTTTTATTTCATTCTTCTTTTTCTAGCAAGTTCTTATTAATATACATACAATACTTCTAGTTGTTTCTATTTCCATACTATTTTTCTAATATTCTAATACTTGTTATTATTCCCTACTTTTTTCTTTTCTTTCCCCCTCTTTTTAACAACAAAACAGTGGAAACCACGCAACGCGTTGGTCAACAAGATAAACTAAAATAAAATAAACGAACCAAATACAGCAGCCTTCTCTTCTCAAACTGGAGAGGAACGTTCTATCCAACCCACCAAAAACGATCCGTTTATGACGAGAGATGCCTCTTTGAACAGTCTAATTCAGTCTAGTAAAGGACGCACCGTTGTCCCTTGTCTTGATCATGTCTTTTCGTTTCTGAATCGTGGTGATCTCACAAGAACAATCCTGGTTTGTCGATCTTGGCAAATTCCGTCAGCTAAAAAACTGTGGTCGAGCTTTAAATTCACCCGAGATAGAGAATTCGAACGTATATTCAATATACTCTCAAGGCATGACACCCTGTTTCCATATGGAACGTTTGTTACGGCATTGGACATTGTTCACTCGGAGCGAGATTTCATTGTGAGCGCCAATATCATCTTTCTTATAAGCACAGTCTGTCCAAACCTCGAATCCATCAGCATTACATTCGATAATACCCGGCCAGTTGCGCCACCCATTCCCCACCCTGCAAAGCCACGCCCTCCACTACCGCCCATCGCACGCCCAGATGAAGTCAAGAAACCTCGCTACAGCCATTCGCTACCCTTGGCTCACTTTGCTCACAATTGCCCAAAGATTAAAGCAGTCCGCCTTGTTTCGTATTCGCCAAAGACCGACGATTCTGTTTATGAAATGGCCAAATTCATGAAGAGCGGTGCGCTAGAACGAATCACCCTGAGTGGATGCATGACAATACAAAGCTCTACACTGTGCAAGCTTGCGATCGTCAGTCCTCAGCTCAGATTTGTCGAAATCATGGGTAACACCCCTGTCAGCGATTCAAGTCTAGCGACTCTCGCCGATCGCTGCGGGGCTTCGCTCGAACATCTCAGTATAGGAAATGCTTATCAGATCACTGACAAATCATTACGTTATGTTGCTCTGCGATGTAAGAGGATCAAACAAATCTGCATGTTTAATAATAACCCAAGTCCAGAACACTTTTCCGAAGACGCACTGACAGCAATCATCACACACTGCCCCGCTCTGGAAATCATCAATCTAAGTGACGCCCGCAGTCTCGGCCCTCTCTTCTTCAACACCGTCGTACAGCGAGTCAGTAACGAAATGACATCCATCAATGAACGCAAACTTGCCTACGAATTTGGCCTCAAACGAATATGTCTTGGAAACATGCGTCGCGATGTGATTTACAGCGGTCCAATACAGAAACTAATCGACATGAGCGCTAGCAAGCACGATAAACACATATCCGAAGATGACGATGAAGATGATGAAGGTATGGACACCGAGACTTCGCTAACACACATCATGACCAACCTGAAGTTCATGCCAAAAGCAACTATTATACGTGGAAATACCATTTGGTGGCAGCGACGTCAACTAAGACCTAAAACCTAATCTATTTTTTATTATTATTTTATGTAATTTATTTATTAGAAAGATATACATTCTACATACACACACACGCACACACCATATTTATATATTTTTATATCCACACTCACACACACTCTCAAACATATTATAACAATATGGATAATAATAATAACAATTGTATACAAAAACACATGTAAACATGCGCAAATACACATTTTTATATATTTTTAAATAATAATATTTATGATAGTTTGTTGCTTTTATGTATAATTCTCTAAACTTCAAAGTTGGAGGGGTTTCTGCCTTCTTCTCTCTGGGAATCCCACTTTTCAATCTATTTTATAGTCGTCAGTATTGCTGCTTTACACTTGTACTATAACAAGAATACATTACCCATTCGTTGGGGCACAAGGAGTGGTAGGCCTTGTAGAATTGCTTGCAAGGAGCAAATTCCTCACCACGAGCGCTGATGCACTTGTAGTAATCAACATAGTTTTGCCAGCAGCTACAATAAAAATAAATTGTTAATTTTGTAAATTCGTCGTTTTCTTCAATTCATTCCATCATGTTGAATAACGTACTGCTTGGTTTGGTTGGTGTTGGGGAAACTGTTTGTAATATGAAAATAAAGCAATTGTCAATGTTAAAAAAACACGGTTTTCCTATATAGAAATGATCATTATAAACACGTTACCGAGCATCGAAACCAGCTATATATAAAAGAGAGACAGTGTAAGTATAAGGTAGATCTTGCAAGTTTTTTTTGTTATTCTTATTTACCGGTGGTCAACTTTTGGGAATCTGCGGCGTCAGACATATTTATTGCAAATAATTTGAAAAGGGAGAGGGGTTTAACGATTCACGTACACTTCTCCACGACATTGAATTTCAATGTGTGTGGGGGGAGGGCCTGGTCTCAAAAATGGATACGTCATTATGCGGTAGTTTAAAATGTGGAAAAAAAAACTTTTTTTCTGCTCGGCTTCCATTGTTGGAACCATTTTGTTATGGCACAGAGGCGCTATTCTTTAGATGGTGATCTACCACACTGCTTTTTCCCACTTGAAGGCTAAGAAGGAACTAGACTGCTTCATAGAGAAAAAGAGAGAGAAACAAATGAGATAACTCTCTTCCAAATTAAGAAAAATGATGACGCATTTTGACAAAAACTTTTCGGGTAGTAAAAGTTCAACGATATCGAAAAAAATCGATGCATGAATTTGAGATGACAATATTTAAAATAAAGGTTACCATAGCAACCATTAAAGAAACCATGGAGGTATTCTATCCTACTAAATGCATTGCTAATGATACGCCTTTCTAATAAAATCGTGGATCATATCATTTAATAACAAAAGCGTAGACTGTCTTATTAGTTCAAAGTACTAATTCAATTTGAACCAACATTGTCGATTAAACTTGATTTTTTTTTATTAGAGATGTGAATAGTTATTTTATTATTAATATAAGTTACATAATTAATATATTTATAGTTTTATTATCAAAATAAAATACATAGAGACTTAATCCTTGTAGATTCCGTTTTCTTCGTCGGCCTTGATTTTATCAACATCGACCTTGTAGTCATCTTTATATGCCCAAATGCTACCTTCTTGGAAAAGCTATAAGCAGAAATGAAAGTTAGAGATATTTTCATTCTTAGAAAAATCATTATTTACCTTATCGATCTCTTCCAAGGAACGGCCCTTTGTCTCTGGAACGAACAAGTAGGCAAAGATACCCATCACAATGGCCATTGAACCAAAGAAGAAATATGTACCATAACCTGTAATTAAATGTATATTTAGTATTTTTTTTCAAAACAACTTTTACGTTCGTCTTGTCATCAATAACGTACTGATATTAGCAATCATGATTGGAGTTACTTTGGCAATTGTAGCATTCATTGCCCAGTTGAAGGCGGTACAAAGTGACATGGAGAATGCTCTCAAGCTGGTAGAGTAGATCTCAGAACACAAAATCCAAGGAATTGGGCTAAACAAAAATATTGTATAAGAAACAAGCCTCATTATCATTTATAGCATCACACTTTACCCCCAAGAGAATTCATAACCGACTGCGAATAAATAAATCATTACCATGGCAACATAACCCTTAGCATCCACATTGGCACCAGTACCAAGGACACCACCGTTATCTCTTTGAAGACCCAAAATCATTCCACCTAAAATATAGAAAGCTCCAAACATGAAGAGAGAACCGAGCATAAGTGTACGTCTGCGACCCAAGTTGGTATCGACCATAAAGAAGGAAACAAAAACGAATGCGACCTTAACAGCACCATAAACACCTGTGGCTAAAATATCAGTTTCGGAACTACCCAAACCAATTGACTTGAAGATATCTGGTGCATAGTAGTTGATAGCGTTCTATTTCATGTACAAGATAAAATAGTTTAGAAGGCATAAATTTATGTATAAACAACAAAATACTTTACCGTGCCTGTCCACTGTTGGAATACTTGAAGCATAATACCAATAATAAGACGATGCAAATTGTGACCATGGAACAACTCGCTGAATTTTCCAGCTTTTCCAGCCTTTTCCAATTCACTGGCTTGTTGGATTTCCTCAAATTCTGCTTGGACTTCAGGATGATCCTCGGGCATATCACGAAGCTTTGAAAGAGTTGATAATACCTTGTCATATTGACCACGGCTAGCATACCAACGTAAGGATTCTGGTAAGAAAATCATACCGACACAAAGAATGAAACCTGGGACAAGTTGAATGGCGAGGGGTACTCTCCATTGAGCATCACCAACGGCAATACCACGAATGCAACCATAATCAATCCTGAGAAAAAAAAATGGTTGTATTTGGTTTAGCTCTGTTTTTCTGTTTTTGTGTAGAAAATGTCACTCAAATCTTACCAATATGAAACCATGATACCAATACAAATAAGGAACTGCCAGAGTGTACCTAATCTACCTCTTAATTTACGTGGTGCGATCTCAGCAATGTACACTGGAACCAAACTTGAGCAACCACCAATACCCACTTTATAAATTATATTGATATTAGTCCAATAGATCACACATTTGGTTGTTTTAGTATCAGTATGGATATATGAAACTTACTTCCTCCAATAAATCTACCAGCCATCATGGTGGCAAGGTTGTGAGCTCCTACTTGGAGTGAAGATCCAAGAAGGAAGATGACACCAAACACAAC
>VCJI01000985.1:25595-37009 GCA_024139395.1 Backusella morwellensis | reverse complement strand
TTTTTTTTTTAAAAAAATGTATGTTTTTAACTCTCATGGGATTTGTTTGTTTGATTCAACTCGATGATACATACCAGAAAAGAAGTTACTCAATAATGCACCTACACAACAGCCTGCTTGAAGCATAGAGACAATATCACCTTTCTTGTTGGCGATATATTTGGCATCGCCTACAATTCCAAAATACGATGGAAACGTTGGCATTGTCAATACACCAGAAATTACACCTAATACGCAAGAATAATAATAAAAAAAAAGAAACAGAAAAAAACTCCTTAGTTTCATATATCATCGTAGTATTGAGCAAGTTTTTATTGTACCAATATCATAACCAAATAGAAATCCTCCTATACAGGATATGGTGGTTGCGATATGAGAGAGATATTTCATTTATTAGTTTCCTCTTTCTTGAGTTAAAAAAAAAAGACGAAGAAAGGGAAAGGAATTAAAAAAAAAAGGAGAAGAAGAAAGAAAAAGCGAAAATGTGGTTTATGCAATACAAAAACGCAATGCTATATATATGACTAAAAAAAGAGAAATAGGGTGGGATCTTCTTTTTTGAAAAAAACAAGATAATTTCTCTAAACGGCAAGTTACTCATATTGGGTGAATCAGCTAGCTAGAATAGGAAGCATATGCGAAAAAAAAACAGTAACGAAAGCATGGAGAAACACACATATTATGGGGGGTTAGGATATCAAAGACCTATCATTGACGGTGTACGTAGGTACATTGTACAAAAACTTAAAAGTCATTACTGACACGTCAAGTTCTGTATAATTAGAAAGAAAAAAATTGGGTCGTACTTGATTTCCAAGTTTGAACAACCTAAACTTACCATTAAACGAATGCCTCACGATTTTGGATCAGTCACCGTATAACATGACAATGAAAACCTTGTTCGGCTCAAGGATTTGTATCACTATTTTTAAAATATTTTCTCATCTCATTTCTATATTTCCCCTTTTCTACGTCGCTTTTAGCTTGTATTAATATCATATTTATAAATATATACTTTTGATATTGAATAATAGTAAATTTATTATTTTTAGGATAATGGATCCTAAAATAATATGCATATTTATTTGTTCATTTTGGCTTTACCAATAGTACTCTTATATCTATGCATTCGATGTTTAAAAATACACCCCCTTTAACTAAATGGTTTTGAACAGCAAGTCAAATGATGGTCCTACGGGCAATTATTCGCCTTTATTTCTCCTATATTAATGAAGGGTCAACAGGGTTGAAAAAAAAAGAGTTACACCAATACTATTGTAGTTTATTAACAAACATGAAACTTTCACTTGATTCCGCACAAACTACGCGAAATAGTGAAAAAAAGCTTTTTCAGGTTTTTATATATATAAAAAACAAAAATTTTCTGCTTCATTTAATATAAAACTTGATCTGTCCAAAACTTAATCGCATTCTTATAAAGGATAATTTCCTCTTATTGAATTCTAATTTCATGTTAAAAAAGTATATAAATAGAAATAAAACATTCATGAGAATTGAAAAACAACTGGAAAAAAAAAACGATGTAAAAGAAAAATAGGAATTGCATGACTTTCAATGCGGGGGAAAAAGTGTAATCTTTGTCTGGTTACTCAAATGTAAAAAAAGAACATGAGGAATAGAATATAATATATAAATTAACTTTTTGAAATGCGAAAGTGATTATAAATCAAGGTGAGATTGCCTTTTTTTTATCTTAAAAAAGAGAGGGTTGAAATAAAATCTCACACATGCAATCAGGCAGTTACACAGAAAGTACATAAATGCCAGAAACTTTTTGGCTTTTTTGATTTCCGCGGATTTATTAATACAATAAAAATCGCTTGACATGATGGAGTACTTGCAGAAAGTTTTTAATCAGTGTAAATTAAAAGTTTTAAACTATTGATCAACTGCCAAAATGATGAATCCTTTGTGAACTGCTCCACCATTTAGCTCAGGACCAATGGTATTACTTTATTGGAAGAGGAATCTTGTGTGAGCGTGTGCTTTTTTTTTTTAAAAAAAAAGTATGATGTTTCCTCACATTGAGCTTATTCTTGTGTTTTTTTTTTCTGTTCTTCTCTTTTTTCTCTGAAAGATGGTAATCCTCTATCATTGGATCCCTTCTATTTTTAAAAAACTGTAAAAACTTGAAATTCTACCTTTTTGTTTTTGAGTATTTACTCAGGATATTGTAGGACAACATTAAATGGTATAACTTTGAACGATCAATCAATAGAGTACTCATGACTTTGTTTAAAGTCCCGAAGTAAGTGCTACTCCAATTCCCAAAAAATAAAAAGAGCTTCTGAGAGAATAGTTAAAGGTATCATTTCAAATGGTTCAAACGATCTCGCATAAATGCATTATCCGAAAAAAAAAAGCAACGATGTATTTATATAAATATAGGGGATCTAAGAAATGTTTTGTTCACATCAATTAGATAGTTTGTAAAAAGCTGATTCTTTTACAAGTTAAAACTACACGTTTTAATAAATCATTTCACAATCCAAATTACTTTTGCACAAAAATAAAGTCTGTTTTTTATTATTACTAAGTATATATTTCACACTATTAAGATTACTATTACAAGTATTTTATGCCAGGCACTATGAACGGGTGCCGTTGCTTGGGCGTGAGAATGTCGGCACTGTTGTTGTTAGGGGCTTCTTTGAAGGAACGGTGCTCAGTAATATAGTTATCATAATAGATCAAGAATAGAGGCTCAATATAACTTTGGGCACTTTGATTGAGAGAGAGAAAAAAAAACTCTTGACATTGTTGATTACTAGCCTTCTCCTTCATTTTTGATTCTTACATTGTATGAAGAAGAGTGCCATTGATTACGTAAGTTCAGTTTAAAATATTTCTGTGAAACAATAACTCTTATGCCATCTTTGTGGCGTAGAATGGTTTTTCAGTAAGCGACTTGGTTTGACTAAAAACTGTCCATGAGAAGATATGAATCAATGTTGTCAGTTTACCTTTACAACTTTTTTAAAATAGCAAGTTGGTTTATGGGCAATACGATAAATATTAAATAACTATGAATACCTCCATTTGATATATATTTGGTGGTGGGCACAGTAATTAATATAGATTAGCCAAAATGCTAACTATATGGATGACCTGTTCTACCATATTAGAATGGGTCTGATAGAGAATATGAACCCCGTTTATCTGAGAAGAAGTATCCTCTTGGATAATGACTATTTGTCTCATTCCTACCACATCTTTCATATTATATATTTTCATGACGATTCTATTCCTGTTAAGGTGAATCCAAATAGCGGCAATTAAATGTCTCGTTGGTAATCTTGTACACCCTCTTCATTTTAGTTCATCCAAAGAGTTGCACACAAAAAATGTTTTCTAAACAAAAAGCTGTCTGTACATTTAAAGAAATAAATACATATATCAATATATAAATCAAGTGACAAAATAGAAAAACTTGATCTTTCCTTTTAATTGCTGCCGTTGCATTATACTTTATTTGGCATGGATATGATAGGAGGTATTTTTTATGAGATTTAACATACAAGTGTGTTAAAATGCAAAGTAAAAGTATACTAAAGTCAATGATATTAAAAGCGCGTTTTTGACAACTTGTTGAACCTTTTTTTCACTAAAAGAAAGCTTATATTTTACCAGGAATTTGTAATATTGGAATTATCGGTGATTTTTTTCGGATGATTTTTAATCTTCCAGAAAATAACCGAATCTAGTTCAACAAGTATATTGTAAAACCACACTACTTTTAAGCTCACATGTCTACAACCAAAACAAATATGTATTTTTTTTTCATTTTTATTTAATTTAAAAGAAGAGAAAGAAGAGAAAGGAGGAGGTAGCTCCGGCCTAAGCGAGGCCAAGTGAGCTACCAGTAAACAAAAAATTATGCGCTCGATATGTCTTGATTGCCATACCGCAAGAGTAAATCAAGACTCCTGTCACATTTGGCACAAAGAAATATGCCAAGTTGTGACGCGCCCTTTTTTAAAGATTTAAACTAAACTCAGAGTAGCAAAATTTATAATGCTCCATATCTTGTATACGACTTGTGGTCCACTTCCAATGGAACTTGAAGAATCTGATGCTTCCTCTTGGGAGTATTTGGGAGAGGGGAACCTTAACATCGTGGTTCGTTATTGCGGAACAGATGATGTCTATGTGAGTCCTTTTCTTCTTTTTCTCTTTCTTTTACGCAAAGTGCATTAATATGGCTTCCTTTTTCTAGAAAGGGAAAGTCCTAAGAATAGTAAAGGAGGATGGCTCTATCTCAAAAAGTGACTCAAGTCTTCCATTCACACAGCAATTCAGTGAAAATATCATTGAGCCATTACTTGGCTCGGAGTATGTTTTACCTGTAGTAAGTTCTCTTACTCGCATAACATGATTAGCCATGTAGTAATTCACATTCACAGACACCGATTCAAGTGGCACCTGCATTTCTGAGCGCCATAGCATGTCGCATAAAATCTTATAGACCCAATTCTCGAAAGCGAAAATCTATTGATGTCAACATGTCAGTAGCATATCTCATGAAGGATCTAACTCATTTTTGGAGTAATGAAAATGTAATCACATTTGAATTAAAAGTAAGCCTCATTCAAATGTTAAATAGCCAAGGAATTCTAATGAAAAAAAAAGCCTAAATGGGGATTCAAGCCCTTATCTTTAAGCAAATTACCCAAAGATCATCAACTCATTAAGCAAACGAAATGCCGCTTCTGCATGCATTCGCATTATAGAGGCTTGGAGAAAAACCAATTTTGTCCGCTCGACTTGTATTCTCAGGACAGGAACCGTAGAAAGAAGGCTTTGAATGCACTGTTATATGACTCGCCAATGGAAAAAAATCTGAAAATGTTAATTAATAGTGATAGAATTCCCCTGAATGAGAGCGATGCTGAGTCAAAATGCTCCCTAGCACTGTTTGGTTACTACAAGAATGGATTATTGGAGAGTATATTGAATGGAGTCCTTGAATCTGATCCAATATTACAAAAGTTGAAGCAACTACAAATTCACTTGGATGAATTGGGTGCCAGCGAAATCAATTCATACTATAAAAACCATCACGACAAGGTGGTCCAGTATGATATTGATGTTTGGAAAAATGTTGTCAATAAATATCACGATAGGCTTGGTTTGTTTGAAAAAGGTAAATACACTATGATACAGGCTGAATCAAAACGGATGATTAAGGTTTAAAGACTAGTAACATATCCTGAGAATGATGAGGGGGAGCTACAGAGAATCTATGAGTTTGTTTTATCAATGACTTTTAAGGATTGCTCGGTTATGATCAATGTAAAGCGTGCAGCAGAGAACAATATCCAAGGTAGTTGCTTTTCATTGCCAGATGGAGAAATGATGCAGTATGATGTCAAGGTCATTGACTTGGATATTAAAACTATTACGAAAATACCCTATTGGCATCAACTGGATCATGATATCATTGAACACTCTTTAAAAATAAACTTGAGGAAAGAATGTCTCTCGTAAACCGTACTTTAAAACTTATATATTTGCTTTTATACTAGCGATTTATTAGATGGTTTTTTACAGAGGAACAATAGCAAATGGGTTTTCGATACTATAACCATTCAGAATATAGTCGGCCCAACCAAGTGCCTTCACTGAATAGATGTCTGTTTTAAATATTTCTGGGAATGCCTCTGAGAAATCGGGTATAATTGATTCATAAAGCTCATCAATATCACTTTGGCCCTTTTCTTCATAGTTTTCGTTAAAGTTTCTAAAAAGGGACAAAACAGTTGGCATTGGAAAAAAAATCCTTTATCCTCTTCTTACCTTGTTGTTTTTTCAAAAAAGTCTTTCCACTCACTATCCGGGTTTTGTTTCTCATTGATCAAACTAAGCATCATAATCACATCACCCTCTTGTTCAAAATCTTCAAACAATTCATGTATAACATCAGAGTACGCCTTATCTTTTGAAAGTAGCTTTCTAATATCCATAAGCACCATATCCACCGATAAAAACGGGCTACTATCCAGCTCTATACTGTCCTCTTGCTTTTCCATTACCAAATCGCGGTTGAGAATACTAAGAAAGGGTGCTTTTTGTGCAACTCTATCCTCTTTCGAATCCTGTGCCATCTTTTGAATTAAATTACGCTTCATTTCCTCCAGTTTAGCCAATACAACGCGATAAACATCCTCTTGACCTTTATCATTATCCAGCATGTACCAAAAAAAAAATAATTAATATTTATATCTTCATACCAACACAATTTACTCTTACCTGCTCTATACATGAGTGCAAATATTTGCCACTCTTTTAGATTACTTTTGTCCAACGAGACTGAAGTAATGTTTTGTATACGACTTTGCAAAAGAGCCATTGTCATCGATATCATGGAAAGTTCATTGCGATAACCAACGAAATCCAAATACTTGGATTGTGTGCAATCATGATAGTATTCAATTTCGAGACTATTCATGACCAAAACTCTCATCAATTGGAAAAACGAAGGTGGGATGCTGTTTCGAAGCATGTAAAAAGTGAGTGGATCTGCATTTCCGGATTCAATGTTGCATTGTTGAAGGATCTTGAGTTTGGTATCGCAGTAAGGATCTCGGGTAAAGTTGGGCTTTAGTGTAATATGATCATGGTCGTTATGCTATAGATATGATGGATTCAATATGATGCTCATTTTCGTACCTTTATATACCGATAAATACCTCGAAACAAAAACCATATCCTAACAGCACTGTTGTTTGAATAGAAATATGAGTAATGACAAAAAATATGCTAAATTGTATATAGCTTACACTCTTCATTAGACTAGTTGTTTAAATGAATCAATATTAATTCAACAGTTTATACATAGCTTGTAATAATAAAAAGTACCTTTGGGCCATAATTGTTAAACACTTGCTCACCAACTGGATATAATTGACCCGATACAAATGAAAGTGATCCTGTTTCTATATCACCACTTCTCTCCCAAGTGATTTTTGTATTGGGTTTATGATTCAAGGCATCCACAAGAGGAAAAAGAACCTCGGAATTACTTGCTGAAGTAGGATCGATAAGAGTATAGGGAAATGCTCTGGATGAATAAACCGTATAAGCCCAAAGAAATTCATCCCTGTTTTTGATATTAGAGAGATATAAAACAAATATGTAAATGTATATCAAATATATAAATACCATGAAATGTCGTGTTCGTTTTTAGATAGACTTTCAAGTGCTTCCTTATACTCTTCCATTAAATTACTTCTTCTTTCTTTTGTTGCCAGTTCCAAGTTTGTATTCTTAATATAAGCCATATCATCGTCGTTAAAATAAAGCGGCGTCATGATTGATTCTGGTAAGATTTGAATATACGGCCAATAAAACGATTCTTTTTCGCGTTTCTTTTCCAGTGCCAAAAAATAGGAAAGGACTATTCTTCCAGAGAATTTTGAAAGACTGGGAAGTGCTTTGCGTGCAACAGGCTCAGTTATCGCGAGTTTGAAAGGAACAGAAGCGAACTTTTCGTTCTCTTTAATATCGGCTGTGGTGTATACGCAACCCACACCTTGGTTGTCTAGTGGTTGTCAGAGTTAATATCAAAATACAAAAAGTAGAAGATAATATAAAGGTGTACCCGAACGAAGTTGTATATTTTGAAATGTTCCTCCATTGGAGGTGATCCAGTTTAAATATGTCTCTATTGCTTCACTTGTCATTTCACCAAAAACAAGAAAGAAAAAAGAAAACAAGACGTTTTGATAATGGACTGTCTTGTCTTTCCAAAAGCCATTGTCCGGCATTTGGGGGTGTCAGATAATTCCGCTATTGTCCGGAATCGCAAAAGAAAAAACCCCGGCCAGAATGAAAAAGGGGAACCAGCAAGTTTTGGTGAATCCCAATTTGGGGATGAATAGATTTACATATATTCATTATTTGACATTTGATGTCGCAACTTTTAATAAAAATGTCGAATCTGAATTTAAAGTCACCAAGTGGGCTCCCTTTTATTAAGGCATAAGTATCATATAAGTTTGTATCTATTTATTAGTGAATCCTCTTAAAACTATGTTTAAACCAAGGTGCTGAGGTTTGAGATTAAAATGTGTTTCTTTTTATTACGATGAAAAAAAGCTGAACTGTCTTGAAAAGCGGACAATTTCAATCTAAACAGCCAATAAACGATCCTTTAGATATCATTTTATGACACAGACTTTTTTTATATCTTTTCCTTCTTTTCCTTTTTTATATATCAAAAAACAAAGGAAACAAACTCTTGCCTAGCAACCGTAGCCATGGTGATAAGTATCAATACCGATAATGCCGCTGAATTAGACAGCATGCTCTCAGAAATGCAAGAGCTTGTTATTGACTGTAAGATTATCTAATCTAATCTATTGTATTGTTCTTTTAACCTTAATCCCCTTTGTCTCATAGTTATACGAAACGGTCAAAGTGAAGTAAGCCCTGTAGTAAACTATCGCTCTCCAAATGATTTGTATAAAGCTATCGACTTTGAGCTACCTAATCTTGGTGAAGGAGTACAAGGTAATATTAGCCATATTAAAGGGGGGCCCTTTTCTTATTACTTTGTTTCCAGGTACATTTGACTTGATTAAATCAACTCTAAAGTACAGTGTCAATGCTTGGAATCCTCGATTCATGGACAAATTGTATGCAGCAACCACACCCATTGGTGTGATCTCTGAACTTTTAATGGCGGTACTTAATTCAAATGCACATGTTTACCATTGTTCGCCAGTGTTTACCTTGATGGAAATAGAAGTAACCCGAGCAGTAGGAAAAACGTTGAATATGGGAGAGGTAATATAAAAGAAAAAGAGAGAGAAAGAAAATAAATAAACATGTGTAAACAAAAATAGGGTGCAGGTGGTCTATTTTGCCCTGGTGGCTCGGCCTCCAATTTGCTTGCCATGGTCACGGCTCGAAACAAATTGTTCCCGGAAATCAAGGCAGAAGGCTACTTCCCACGTCCATTTAATCCCTCTGCAAGCTATGGTAAACTCAAGGTGTTTACTTCCATCCACAGTCATTATAGCATCGACAAAACTGCTCAGGTATTGGGTTTAGGCACAGACAATATTGTTAAAGTACCAGTTGATGATCAGGGCAGGATGCAAGTCGATGATCTAGGTAGGTTAATAAATGCCTCTCCTATTATTTTCATTCCCAAAATGGACTTTTAAACTCATTATTTATATTGTAATATAATATAAAATGCATATTCTATATATTATATTTTGCTATTTTAGAACGCCTCATTCAGCTGTCGATCGATAAGGGTGAAACGCCGTTCTTCATCAATGCAACCGCTGGAACAACTGTGCTGGTAATGTATAACGCGAGTAAATAAGAATTATATTACAATACGTTAATTTAAAATACTTTTAATGGAATTAAATATTCAGGGTGCTTTTGATCCTATTCGCAAAATATCCAAGGTTGCTAAAAAGTTCAATTGTTGGCTCCATGTGGATGGTTCCTGGGGAGGAAGTGTAGTGTTTTCTGACAATGTAATGAAAAACAAGGATTGGCTGGACGGGTCCGAGCTTGCAGATACGTTTACTATGAATCCTCATAAACTACTGGGTGTGCCTCTTCAATGCTCCATGTTGCTCACTCCTCACGATGGTCATCTTTTGTTCGCCAGAGCTAATTCCCTCAAGGCAGATTATCTATTCCACGGAAATCCTTATGATTTAGGGGCTGGCACCATTGGATGCGGCCGTCGCCCTGATGCAGCAAAAATCTTTCTAGCATGGAAATTCTACGGTAGGGAAGGGTTAGGTAGAAGGGTTGACCGTGCACTTGCATCTGCAGCAGACTTCACTAGTCTTGTGCGTGACCGAAAAGATAGAGGCTTCATATTATTTAAAGATCCCAGCCCATTTCTTCAGATATGCTTCTGGTTTATACCTCTCTGCTTGACGCAGCGTGTTGAGGAGTGGATCAAAAAAGGAGACTATATGAAAAACGTGTCGATAATAACAAAGAGATTGCATCAAAGTATCAATCAACATGGACAGTTCCTAGTAGACCATTCACCTATTACGGGCCAGCCAGATTTCTTTCGTGTTGTTGTTAACTCGCCTACAGTGAACCTGCATCGTGATCTTGAGCAACTCCTGGAAAATATTGAGGAGGTAAGCTGTTCTATCGACTGGGCGCTAGTCTTATCATCTGAATAAAGTAAAATAATAATAATAATAATAATAATAATAATAATAATAATAATAATAATAAAAATGAAAAATAACCCAATCCGGAGTGATGTTTAAGCGTCTGGTTGCAAGCTGCTTCTTATGATATCCTTCTTGTTTGTCTCCTTTTTTTTTTTGTCACCACCTTATTCGTTTTCATTTTCCCCTTCCTTTTTCCTCTTATTTTTCTTTTCTTTCTTCTTCTTTTTTCCTACTCCATTTTTGATTATTTATTAATAACAATAATAACAATTGAGTTTATTTAAATAAGTCGTCTTATTTTTTTACATGTCGTCATCTTCGCTGTTGTGTAGAGTGCAGGCCATTTATTCCTTTGAGTCGGACGACCCTTCTTCATTACGGTTTGAAGATGGTGATTTTATAGATGTGTTATCAAAACTCCCTTCCGGCTGGTGGGATGGATGGTAAAGCACTTTATTGTTTATATTATGCATCATTTAATAACAGAAAATGATTTGGTAATAATGATAATAGGTGCAACGGAAATCGTGGCTGGTTTCCCAGTAACTACGTAAAAACAATTGAAGATTTCACTGCTTCTATGGTATAGTTTAGCTTATTCAATAGTAGTGTGTATATAAATATAACTGACTTTGCCTCCTATTTGCATTACCTGTACCTACTCTCACCTCTTGAAACGCATAATATATGTATTCATATACTACTCACTCGCATAAATAAACAAACAAACCAACAAAAATAGACTTCTATAAAACGTACAAGTGAAACAGTAGATTCAGTGGAATCTCGAACATGTGAAAAGACAAATGGCGTTGATTCGAAGCGCGCCTCATTACCCTCACATTGGACATTGGAAACGAAAACTGATGGAACACCAGGATATTACTACAACCTTGTTACAGGAGAAATACGAGCAAGTTATCCTGACGATGATGGTACAAATTATTATCAAGGTGAATCTGATGAAGATTCAGCTACTTCCACACTTGATAGTAACTGTAGATTAGAATCATCCATCATAGACAACGAAAACTCGTTAAAGGAGCAAAATGGAAAGGTATTAACCTTAACGAGTATTTTTTCATTACATTTTTCATAACATAAAATGATTATTATTCTAGTGGGTCCAAAGGATGTCAGCAGAGCATTCGCTTGTTTGCAATAATACGTCAAGTCAAGATCATACTTGGAATACTGAATCGCAGGCAAGTCGTTTGGTTTAAAACA
>VCJI01000985.1:12647-25578 GCA_024139395.1 Backusella morwellensis | reverse complement strand
TTTTTACCTCCTACAGGGTAGTCAGGGATCGCTGAAAACAAAACTTCGGTCCCCTCAAAAAAGCACCTTTTCCTCCAGACCTTCCTTTGATAGTCAGGAACTATTGTCATGGAACAAAATTACTAGCCATATTACACTATGTATTAATAACTTAATCGCCTCAACAAGAAATAACCAAAGATCTCTTTATAAAAAATATGCTGCGACGATTGTCGACTCGGTACGGTTTATGCTGGTTGCTTCTGGAACGCTTAATAAGGATTCTACCTTGTTAAATTCAAACACTGCTCTTCGTTCCCACCACCGTTCAATGATGGCCATCATGTCCAAAGTTGTCTTGACTGCTCAAATGAATGCTGAAAATGGTGTATCCAATACTTCAAAACTCATTACCGACTGTCACGAATTGCTTCTTACCGTGCAAAATTTCACAAAAGTTTGTGAAAGTATACCTGTAGAGTTGCATTATACTGACCCTGTACTCCTATCTCCCCAAGAAGAGCAAAATTCACAATGGGGACAAATAATACGGCGTCAAAATTCAGTCTCTTCCGGAACTGGGTCAATTGTAGAGAGAGGCGGCTACACCAAATATGAATTACAATCAGATCTTATTGAAAGCTTGGATGTTTACAGTGCAGGAATGCAGGAGTCTATAAAATCTCTAATGGCAAGCCTGACTTTACATGATGAGGATTCAAGAAGCTCACTCGCTATCCTGCTTTTTACTGAATATCGTAACTTTGGTAACCAAAATGGGCAGTTTTTATCAATCATCGAGGATATTGATTTCCAGTCCGTTATTCATTCCCCTCTGCTAAAGCAACTAGCAGTTGCCAAACAAAGATTATATGATGGACTTGGACAGCTATTCTTCAAAATGCAAGCAATGACGGACGATTCGGTACCAATAGAGCAGGTGAAATTAGACATGCAGGAGTCAGCCTGGTCTGTAACCAATGCAATTAAATTAGTCTGTGATTGTATGGCCGAATTGGTCAACGAACGTGCCTTGCAAGAGGAGAAACGGAACCAAGATATTTCCTATGTAGACCAGGCTCAGTCTCCCTCCCTGATTGGCTCGACGGACTCTATTAAAGATAGATCACTTTCGGATTTTCTTAAAGATTCATCTAATCAACTGTCTTTTGACCTCAGTTTACCTTCACCCCATGCATTCAATAGTATGCCCAGCAATGGTTTAGACGCTACAAAAATTGTTTCTTCCACTTCAAAGACATCCAATCGATCCTCTGCTCCTGTTGCTGATCACTCAAACGATTCGGACGATTCACTTCCAAAGAAGAATAGAGCACAAACACTAACAGAATCTCAATCGAAACAAACGTCTGCGAAACTAAAACAATTATTTAATGATGACTTATCTGACTCGAATTCTTTAAACACTGTATCCAACTCACCTACTGAACGCAGACAATCCCAAGACGAGGTCTATCCCTTTTTACAATACGATTACCCTCCAAACGAAATTGTGTTTACAAGCGATGGTAGTGTTAAAGGCGGTACCTTACGGGCCCTTGTTGAACGTATGACACTACATGACTATTTGGATATGAACTTTAACAACACCTTTTTACTCACTTATCGGTCCTTCTGTACCTCAAGGGAATTACTCGAACTTTTGCAAGCTCGATATAACATTCAACCTCCAGAAGGCCTGACTAGTGAAGAGCTAGATATTTGGATAAGCAAAAAACAAAAACTCATTCGCTTGCGTGTGTTCAACGTACTTAAAATATGGCTAGAACAATACTATTATGAAGAAGACTCGGTTATACTGGACAGACTCTTACACTTTACAAGCACAAGTATCAAGGATTCGCTTAGCTTCTCTGCTCATCAACTCGAACGATTGATCCAGAAACGCAAGGAGGCGTGCAAAGATCTTAAAAAACTAGTGATTACACATCAAGTAGATTCACCTGACCCTATCTTGCCCCGAAACCTTAAGAAGTTCCGTTTGCTTGATCTTGATACGATAGAGATGGCTCGACAATTAACGATTATGGATTTCAAGCTATATAGCTCAATCAAACCAGTCGAGTGTCTCGATAAAGCTTGGTCAAAAGATAACACTGCAGAGAACGGAAAGGGACCAGTTGCAACCAATATTAAAGCTTCCATTGAGTACTGTAACCAGATTACAACTTGGGTATCGGACGAGATTTTAAGTCAATCCGATGTTAAAAAACGTAGCACGATTATCAAATACTGGGTGAACGTAGCAGAACGATGTCGTCTTTTGAACAACTTCAATACATGTATGGCTATCCTTTCGGCGTTTGATAACAGCGCGGTTGGAAGATTAAAACGTACCTGGGAGTTGGTCGGATCCCGCTGCAATCACATTGTCTCACAAATTCGTAAACTTATGGGGGCTAATAGAAATTTCAATTACTACCGTGCTCTGATTCACTCTGCCAATCCTCCTTGCATTCCATTTTTGGGTATCTATCTACAGGATCTTACATTTATTGAGGATGGAAATCCAAATTTCCTAAAGACTTCAAAGGATCTGATCAATTTCGCAAAGAGAGCAAAAACCGCAGAAGTTATTCGTGAATTACAACAATATCAATCTATGGGTTACCAGTTTAGAATTGTCGATGAAGTTCAAACGTTTATTGTCGATAATCTTAACAGCGCACGTGATGAAGATCAACTATACAGAGAAAGTCTAAAATTGGAACCAAAGTAAGTTTTTTGTTTGTTTGTTTGTTTATTATTTTTCTGTATGTATCCGTATCTCATTTCTGACTTAATCTGTAGGGAAAGAGATGATGAAAAGATCACAAGGCTCTTGCAGGAATCTGGTTTCTTGTAAATACACTATTATTATCTTTTAAGGAAAAATCACAATATTTGATAGTTTTAAGCATTTAATAAAGCGATACATTTTTAAGTAGAATCGTTCTTTTTGTTTTTTATGATATGAATAAAAATTTTACCGAAATAAATAAAATGAATGTTAAAGTTAACTGCTGAGTAAATTGGTTTGCTTATTATTTAGATAAAATGAAGCATGACATAACATTAAACGAAAACAACGAACGTTATGCAAAATACTAACGAGCCTCACTGGTTCACCAAAATGGTAAATTTTAACTTTATTTCTCAGTTACTCTACTATATCGAGCGGCTGCATTTTATTCTGATGCTAGGATAAAAAAAAAAGAATACAGTCTATTTGTCATAAATCAAAATGATGTTGTGCTTCAATAGACTATTCATAATAAACTATCATCAAATTTGAATATAACATCCAAAACAGGATAAATTTAGGCTTTAATAATTCTTTGAGCAGCCAAGAAAGAATTACCAGAAAAATAGGATGTAGTAAAAATGGGAAAGCAGCTTTAATAGGAGGTATTGGTCTGTTTTTTGGAGGTGCCCTAGGAGGGGGATATAGGAGCTTTTTTTTTCAGTTTATTACTTTTTGGGTAATGTGATAGATATACGCTTTTCTAGTACTTTCTTTTTTCTTTCAGTTTCGATTACATGTAAATCACACTGAGATTTGTAGGACTTAGCTTTCTTGGTGTTGTAGTATTTTTACCGTCACAATGTTGGTACCATCAGGTATATATTTAGAAATGACCTGAAGAAAACTAGTATCAACAGAAAAAATGGGGGTGAATCGAAAACAAAAACAAAAAAAAACGGCTTCATTGACCAAATAAAAAGTCAAGAAACAGGGAGAAAAGGATAGGGGGATATAAACAAAAAAAATATCAGTTATGATAAGCGAATATGAAAACTAACTTGGTTTTGCCTTACTCATTGAAGAGCATAAAAGGAAGCATCAACCAAACGCCCCCTGATTCAGAAACTACTATGCAAGCAATCCTACTTTAAGCTATTAGAACACCATTTAAAAGAACGTTGGATGTATGAAAGTAATAAAATGAATGGTATTAGATACAACTACAGATGTATTCCTGTAAGAAATGTACAACTTTACATTTGGATCCCCTTTTATGCAAGGGGACTTTAGTGATTCATTGTGCTTTTTAAGTAATTTAGATTACCTTTTAAAATAATTAAGAAATGTTTTCAAGTAAACGAAAGTATACTAAAGATTCATCTACAAGTCTGAATTATGTATACATTTATAAGAATTTGTAGAATAATAGCGTGTGTTTTATTTGGTATATAATATTATTGTTGAAACAAGTTGTACGTTACTGAAATGTGGGTGTACCATTCCTCGCTATGTCTCTTCTTTAAAGTGCCAGCTTCATACTCTCTTAGCAGGCTATACACGGTGCAACAAACCCAGTTATAATCATGAGAATCCTTCACAGAATTTCGTGTAATTCACTTGTTAAAAAAAGCCAGATAGCTTTGATTTCTCTTCAAACCAATTGATGTAAGTTGTGAGTAGTTGAATAACACCAAATATATTGCTGAGATTATAGGCTGGGGCTGTGCTTGTTGTGCTTGCTGTGCCTGCTACACTTGAGGCACCACTCCCTTTGCCTGTTGAATCTGCTCATCAAACTTTTGGGATGTGAATAGCTGTTTTCGTATTTCATTAGCAGTTTGCTTTTTGTAAGAGTTGATGTAGTTTCTTAGATGAACTGGCATTTGTGGGAGTTTTTTTGCTCGATGGCTTTCAATTTCATTGATTTCGTCTGCTGTAAATATTTGATAGGTTCGGTAGTTCTGTTCTTTGATGTCAAGGATGAAAGAGTATGATGGGTGCTCTTTGATACATTCCATGCCAAATACGAACAATTCATTTTCAATGCATTTTCCGGATGATAAGTACCTCTTGCTACGCTTGCATTGCTATGATATTTGATTCAAACTTCTTTCGACTAAATGTAGAGCCATGTTCACAAATATCTTCATAGGAGGCCTCTTCTTGATTGAATTTTTCTTGATTGACTTCTCCATGGGTTGGTTGCTCTTTCTGAGTTCCATTTTCATTTGATAATAATACTTTCTGGTAAAAATCATCTTCCTCCTCGGCGCGTAGCAGCTTTTTATAAACTAATATAGATTGCCTGGTTATTCGATAAAAGTGTATTTTTATTTCGGGCGAGGAGAAATACTTTATATGAATATGTCAACATAAATACAGTAGACTCCCATTATCCTTCCTCCGTTAAAAAAGTCATTTTCATTGTTATCACAAATAGAAGAGCCAGTGATGGTTTGCTATTGAAAATAATAGTACAAGTAAGTATATGTATCAGTACATATTTTCAAAGGCCTATCTTACTATGTTTTGAGGCAGCTGTTTTATCTTCAGTAAAAGTAAACAAGTGCGTTTTTTGTTGACCATATAGAAACGAGAAAAAGAGAGAGATAAATAAAAACAACTTTTCCATTATTTCTGATAAATAAATGAATGCAATAATCAAACCATCGTTCTATTCCTTATTAGCATCATTAGGTACAGTTGCCTCTTTTGTATATGACAACAGCATAATAGTTCATCTGGTAAACACTAAGATATTTTATTATCTTGTAATAATTCTCTTATTCAATGTAGATGTCTATCTAATCATACGATAAACTCGGGTACCACTCAATAGAGCCCTCATGTCCCCTATACGACAACTACCGGAGCTACACTGAAGTTGGGATGTACTAGTGCTATATTATTCTTAATATTGAATAATATACTTTTGTTTGTGCAGTTTATGTCTGCTTTTTGTTGTTGTATTTTAAATAAATAAATAAAGTTGTTTTCTATCATAATCTATATCCTCTATTTTCAAATGAATGAATGATCTAATTTTCGATCTAAATCTAATGAACGACCCTACCCATTTGCATTTCAAATGTCGGAAGGAAGGTCAAGACCCCATGCCCTCTTTTTGTACATCTAAACATACACAAGTTTCATATGTCCACCTCTTCCGTATTTTTGTGATCCGATTGGAAGACAATATAGACAAAATCAAGCTGTCTGGTTAGTGTAACAATTACATTTGATTCAACTTTCAAAGTAGCACAAACCAGAACATAAAAACTGTCTAATGACATTTGTCAAGCCATTTTTTTTCCCGGTGGATGCTCTACAGTCAAAGTTATTATGCTAAAATTAGCCTAATAGATAAATGGTTGACAGAGATATTAAGGAGATAGAATTGCTTGCTTTAATTTAAAAGTAGACTGTCAGAATACACTCATCTTGTATGCATAGATATTTTTGAAACATATCAAGTTATTTGGTTATACGCACCATCATTTATATTAGCTATAAAACAATGGAACTATGAAATCAATCCTGTATCAAGAGTCATCGTTTTCATTTGTTTTTAAATGAGATCAAGAAGGATTAAAAAAAAGGAGTGTATAAGATTCAATAGGAAGAAACGAATAGCGGGTTCGATTGGTACAACCAGAAAGTTACAAACATGACCCAGTTTTATATGGAAAGCTACTCAGTGCTATATACTTTCCTTATACTTTTATTTATATAAAATAACCATTTTCTAATTATTTTTTAATAACATTGCACGATAAAATATTTTTTAAGGTTCTTTTACAAGAAATTGTAAAACGCATTCATTTTGGTTTCTGAATCTTGCATGAATTAACCAAAAAAAAAAAAATCAAACTCCCCTTCCCGAAAATTCAAAGTACGACCAGAGCATAGTTGATCTGATCCTTTTTTAAAAGTCTCTACACAAACAGGTCTACTTACAAAATGTAAGAAAATTCTAATTATATAAAATTTGACTGGTGATTCAACTAATACTTTATGATGCTAATTTCACTTTTCATTTTAAATTGATATACCAGCTCAGTTCAATAAACAAAACCCCAGGGTTATTTTTTTTTCATTAAGCTATAATTTAATTTCAATAAAGAAATCTGGGGGTCAGTCAGTATGAAACCCATTCTATCTGCGGCATTATAGTTTCTTAACGAACAAGAGTATGTCTGAAAATAGTGTATACAGAAATAACCTTGATGCATATGTATAATCAATCCTCTGCTCTATTCTACTTTAAATTAACACTGAATCCAGCTCATAACCATATTATTCAGAAACAAAAAAAAAAGTGTTAAGAAAAAGTATAGTTATATACACGCGCCCTCTCTTTCAAGCTATTATTTCTCATATACATATTTTATTAGTGGAAAAATTGAAACTTGTTTAAAAAAAAATAAAGAAATGAAATATGATGGGCTTTAGTTTGTACCGGGAGTATCTCCGGGAACTACATCAGGGTTTATACCACCTCCACTGTTGTCGGTATTGTCAGTGCTTTCAGCAGTGCCATCGGTATTATCAGTAGAACCGTCTGTGTTGTCAGTAGAACCGTCTGTATTGTCAGTAGAGCCATCTGTATTGTCTGTTGATCCATCAGTGTTATCAGCAGGAGTATCAGTGGGTTCAGCAGGGGATTCAGTATTGTCAGTAGGCTGCTCTGTATTATCAGTAGGCTGGTCTGTGTTATCAGTGGGCTGATCAGTGTTGTCAGTAGGTTGATCAGTATTATCCGTGGGCTGATCAGTATTATCCGTGGGCTGATCAGTATTATCCGTGGGCTGATCAGTGTTGTCGGTAGGTTGATCAGTGTTGTCGGTAGGTTGATCAGTATTATCGGTAGGTTGATCAGTGTTGTCGGTAGGCTGATCAGTATTGTCTGTAGCAGGTGCTTCTGTGCTTTCTGCTGGGGTGTCAGTGGGTTCAGCTGTAGTGTCAGAAGAGCCATCAGTAGGACCAGCTACAGGAACATCTGTACCAGAGTCGGTGGCAGTGGGAGGAGCTTCGGTAGTGACAGTGGTAGTGACGGTAACAGTAATGGTAGGCAAGAAGTCTGTTCTAGTGCATTCACCCTGTTTATTGCACTTTCTACATTCATTCCAAGTATTGTCATAGGCATTATTAGCAATTGCTCTACACTCGTCCCAATTTCTCTTGACAATGTTTGCAAGTTTTTTATTGGAATTAAAAGTAAACTCTGTAGGGGGATTTGCAGAGGCTACAAAAAACCATGAGGCAATTAAACCGAGAGTAAGAATAGAAGAGATACCCTTTGTCATTTTTGATATATTGATATATAAAACAACAACAATATATTAACAATGCAAAATAATTATTATATAGCAGAGAAAAAAAAACAAGTATTTTTCTTTTTGTTTTACTTGTTTTATATATTTTTACAAAATGTCTTTGATCTTTAAAAATGGCAATGCTTTTTAACAAGGCATTGTATTTTTGGACAAAACTAGCCAATCGCCAATAGTGGGACATGTTCCTGACAAGCGTAGATTCAATTCATGAAAGACAGTTTAGATTTGATACCCCCAGAGTGGTGACTTGTCAATTCTTAATAGATCAACAAATTAAAACTTTTGAAAAGAAAGAAAATCATCGTTGTAGAAATCTTTAAAAAGAAATTTTATAATAACATCATGTAAATATCAAAATTCAATGCATGAATTGGTTAATAACGTCTGCTCTTAAAGAGTCATTCTTCTTGCTACTTTTCTGATTTTAAATTTCATGAGCTTATTTTTGAAGTTTTTTTTTTTCTGGGGGGAGAAGTATCAAACATTTAGCTTGTTGCTTAGAATTAACAAAAAAAAAAGAGATGGAAAAGGTTTCAAAACTATTTCCTTATGGAGTAGATGTAATGATATTTCTCATGTCAACCAGCACATCAAAAACAAGACAAATCAACTGGTCTACTAAGGCATATTCTAGACCGGTACGCAGAATACAGTAATAAGAGACAAAGATAACCAACTTTTTTCATGTTATTTTGCGGGGAAAGTTTAATTTTTACCTTAACATACTAATGAACTATATGTATACTTGAAAATAGATGTTGTAAAGGTGAGGGATCAATGCGAAATATGATTCTATCACAATTTTATTATAACGAGATTTGATCATCTTTAATGAGCCAGTGAACGAATTGGTAGTACATTGGGAGCCTTCATTACTCTGGGAAAAAATAAGAATGAACTCGAATATCTTGGAAAGATTATTTTAATACATTTATTTATAAGAATAGGGATTGTTAATAATGCTCTATTCCAATTTATCCCGTTTATTGATACCCTGCTTCTATGTGAGAGCACATGAGAATACACTTATCACACAATTGATTTACAATGATGCCATTTCAAATTTAAACAAGTTAGCTTCTAGTGATAACTTGATAAGGTAAGGTCACGCCTGTTCATCATATAGATTATATACTATCATTCTATTAATAAATATATCCAGTTTTTCATTTTAGTAAAGCGATCAACATCTTAAGAAAGTGAGATGAGAACGACTGCCCTTTGGAGAAACCAATCTATTACTTGTCCTCCATATTCAAGATCGCCATACTGAAGGAATAAAGGCGCCCATCCCGAAACTTGTTTCCCTCATACTAACGCTTAAACGGAACGCATCCCAGTTTGCTAAAAGATTTATTTTAGCGGGCCGAATTTTTAAGTAACAACGAGTATGATAGGTTTATATTATACGCGCCTTTTCAAGGTGTATTTTTGATTTTTTGTATTTCTTGGCGTCCAAGAAAGCGGACGTTGATCCGACTTAGTAAAGGATTGAATACTAAAAAATAATGAAGCTTAGCATATTACATTTAGAAAAAAAAATAATAAAAGTAAATGTCATCATTGTTCTTTACACTTCTTGTAAAAGGAAATCAATGGAATATTTTTTTTGTTCTTCTTTTCTACTTATCTGGATTAAATTGGCATCTTTGAACACACAAAAAAGATGCACTAAACTATTTTGAGCCAATTGATACAAACAATAGATTTTTAAAAGTTGAACAAGTAATTTATTTGAAAATAACATATTATCCTTGGGTATTTTAACTGCAATCATAAAAACAAAAAGTAATAATAAAAATATTAATGGTGAGATATTAAACGTGTAGAGATTGAGTTGCTTTGACAAGAGTCTCTTCTTCGTCGACAAGCTTTTTTTCACTCTGTTCATCTTCAGCCTTGGTCTCATCTACGATCTTATTTATTGATTGTTGGGACAAGGAACGAGAGTGGCGTTTGAATTTTGAGACAGCCTTCATCTAAGATGATTTATTACCATTTTAATATCCCCTTTTTCCCATTATTTGGATTCCAAGTATACACATACCACTGCGAATATACTTGCAATGTTCTTGATGGCATTGTTCATTTCCTCTTCAGTGACGTCAGATACAATATCGCAATTATCTTGTTCGGAAATAGTAATTGGTTCTGCGCCATTATTGGTAACCCAAGCGTTATTCTATTTTGGAACTATATTTAGTCCTATTGACTCTCCTCCTCCTCCTCCTTGTATCCCATTATACCCAATTTCAAATATACTTACACGAAGCTCGTTCATGGTAATGCGGGTGTCAGGGTTCTTGTCGAGTATACGTTGGAATAAGTCCATTAGTTCGGGACTGATGGAATCACCATACTCGATACTATGAGAGAGAGCATTTATATACACATCATCTTTATAAATATGTAAATATGCCTCTACTTACGGAGAATCCTTTATCATGTCATACAACTCCAACAAACTAGTGCTTGCGAAAGGAGTTTTACCATAAACCATACAATAAAGGGTGACGCCCATTGACCAAATATCCGCTGCTTTACCCGACACCTCACCATGTCTTGCCACACACAACTCTGGAGCCATAAAAGCGGGGCTGCCAGCCGACTTCTTCAACTTGTCATTGCCCTTTACAAATATCTCTGAAACACCAAAATCCACAATCTTCAATTCGTCATCCTTGGAGATCAGTAAATTGTCAGGCTTAATATCTTTGTGTGTTGTTATATATAAAGTTAGACGGTAAATTAAGTTGTGGTAACAATGTGTAACATTCACACTTTACCTCTGTGTACAATATCATTTGCATGTACTATGAAATGTGTTTAATATGCTGTTAGAATGCACTCAAAACTAAGTAACTCACAGTATTCAATGCCAAGAATCATCTCTTGAAAATATCTTCTTGCGACCTGCTCGGACAAGGGAGTGGCAACCTCATCCACTTCGATATCCAGCAAAACACCCTTGTGCATCATTTCAAAAACTTATTTTGTACATATAAAGTTAATACACAAAAATAGATATTCCATAAAAATAAATTATTTTACCCATAAACAGCGAGTCTCCCGATGGATCATCTAATACTTCAAACAGGCGCACAACGTGGGGATGATTCAGCTTCTTCAACACCGCAAGCTCGCCCCTCACCAGATCAAGTGGGTTGCTTGATTCCGCGCGGCCGGCCATGGGTCGTCCACGGCCGCGTCCACGGGGCCCGCCTCTGCGGAACAGATCCATCTGCTCCTTCTTGCGAAGTCTTGATTTACTAAACTCTTTGATAGCCTAACCAATGGATCGAGTAAGAATATATTTCTATTATATATAAAAAGACACTTACATATTCCTTTGAGGTGTTTTCATCAATGCCAAGATGAACAGTGCCAAATGCACCTCTGCCAATCTCCTTCTTCAAAAGGTAGTCGTTAATCTTGCGCAGGCCTTCCTTTGTCTCGGACGTCTTGGCTCCCAAGGTTTCAACCACAACCGAAGGAGGGCGTCTTCTGGGAGAAGAGGAGGAGGGTTGTGGTGAAGAAGGTGGTGATGGACTTGCACTGGACATTCTATATGTTATTTGCTATTATTATTTTTTTATTATTAAAAATCAGTATTTATATAAATAGAAAAGAAAAAGAAACTTTCCATAAAGTTAGCTTTAAATATTGGGTGTTTTTTATTTTTACTTTTTTTTACAAGCCACACGCACATATAAAACACAGACAAATGCCAAGACTACATTATGAATCAATGGCTCTCTTTTTATTATTATATATTCTGTATGCTTGTTCCAACCAGTGAAGTTGAGCCAGTTTCTAAACCTGTGGATGGATGACAAACAGGCACTTCGTTTGGTAAACCAATCACAAAGTCCAATTGCTTGGTGAATTCAACTATTGCTTCGGTAAATGCGCCATTGCTTGTGTTATTGTGTTGAGCCAAGCTTATGATGATGACATGGAAAATTAATATACAACCAAGTGTGTGTGTGTTACTCTTACCTCTTGGCCCAAGCGTTTACTGAATCTGAACTATAATGCTCGTTTTCCCTTAGTTTGGAAGCAGCAGATTGGATGGAAATCTTCCAGCATTCAGTCAGATCGTGGTATAATAGTGATTTTAATGAATTATGAGCTAAATTGTACAAATCATGTTAGCAATAAACACACGCATATCATATTTGTTTACCAGAATTGTCCCAAATTGGTAATCTATGTGCCATGTGGGTTGCATGATCAAGAAAATTAAAACAAGTAGTTGGAAATAAGTTGGAACAAGTGGAGAAGAGATTTGCATACTGAGTTATTGTATCCTATTAGTTTGTGTTAGCTTTGGATAATAAAAACAGTGATGAATGCAATTACAATGTAATTCATCAGGTATTCTCGCACTCTAGAGAATGTATAATCGTCTCTCGCCAGCCCGTTTCTATTGTAAGGAAAACTATTTATTAATTGCTTTTCCATATCCAATAGAATGCCGAGAGAGGAATTAATTGTAGGCGGTGGGATCAAGGACATGATGTTTTGTCGGACTTCGGGATGTCTATTTAAAATAGAATGGATGATATGGATCAAGGCATCTTTATCCATTACATCTTTTTTGTACGTTGAGTTATTAATCAAAATAATGCAGAGAGAACTGACTTACTCAACATGCCATCTCGGGTGGTTTTCTTTTGTGTGCTCCTCTTAAAACGCTTTGTGTCTTTTAAACAACGACGAAATGTTTGTTGCTTTGGGCTGTCGTCTGCCATCTCCTCATCTTCTGAATTGCACCGTTTTCGACCTGATAAAAACGGTTCATTCTTGTTAGATAAAGGGAGCAAGCTCCTTGTTATTAAGCACTTGCCTTTAGTGTTATACATGTTTG
>VCJI01000979.1:22126-33832 GCA_024139395.1 Backusella morwellensis | reverse complement strand
TTTTTTTTTTTGCATTTTAAAAAAAAACATATCAAGATCGATGGATAAAGTCATAAATAACAAGTTGACACCTTATGCAAATACTATAAAGACATACAATGAGAAAGATTCTTCCGTTACCAAAAATAAAATACAATACTCGTTCATTGAGAGATATTTCTCAACAGTGTTAATTATTAGTAGTATCAACATTTACAATTTACCCTGCACATGTTTTGATTATTCCTTTTTTCGAAAAACCGTCCAATTCAAAAAAAAAATGTTAATTTGCTTTTTATCTATTGGCAGTGATTACACGCGTCCTTCCGGGTTTCATCAACTCGATTTTTTTCTCTTTAAATTCAGGATGAACCAAGGATTATCAAAAACATCCGTAGGATACGTATATATGTTTTAGCTATATAATAATGATGTTAAAAAAAATAAAGGAAAGATCAAAGACAAGATCACCCTTTTGGCTTTCATAGAAAAATCATGCGAGAAATATGACAAAAGTACCTGTTTATAATTAATTGAATCAACGACCCCAGAATATTGACGTTATTGTTTACTTTTGCCACAAAATCCCGCCTTATTGTTAATCCCCGCTTTGTTAAAGTGCTTGCTCCTACACACGAGGTATCAATTATTTTGTTTCATTTGACTTTGATAAAGAGTGATTAATTTTTTTTCTATCCTGATAGATTACGGTGGTAACAATTGATCCAGTGTTGGAATAAATATCGTATTTATACGTGCTTTTATAATGGAGAATTAAAGAAAAAGAATACTCTTTTTTTCCAAAGAGTATATTTTGCCAACCTTGTACCTTCCTTTATGAAATAATAATTACTTGAAAAACTTTCTTTTCGAACGTTATCTTGCCACACCACCTTTATATAAAAAGTATATACGTTTACTTGAATTCTTACCTTGTTTATTTTTTATATCTTGCATGATAATGTTTATAAAAGCATGTTTTTTTTTCTGTGTGCAAGAATAAATATTTATGCTATTATATATATTAAAAGCGTCAAACAAAAGAGCGGGAGTTTAACTTTTTTTCTATTGTTCTCCATGCATTATGCTGAACTGAAACTTCCAAGCAAAACATTACCAGTTGGAACCAATAATAGACGAGACGAAATTGCATGGAATCATACGACTTTTCTATATTCAGCAATCATAAAATTCATATATAAAAACCCTTTTTCTATTTCTTTTACTCGTATCTACAACTCATCTATATACTTTTAGCAATATGAGCCAGCTTCGCGGTTTCCTTAAAGTCTCAAGTTCCAAGCCTGAAATCTACCCTATTTTGGCAATTCTCGGTGGTGCAGTCACTGGCGCATTCTACATGATGAAGCATCAATCCAACTCACCCGATGTTGTCTGGAACCATCATTCAAACGCTGAGCCTTGGCAACACGTCCAGGAAGGTGAACAGGTTAAGCTTGCTGCTTTTAACCAAAAGTATGATCGCAAATACCATCGTAAAGAGTGGTAATCCATCTCCATTATCATAACACTTATTTACACTATTTATATATATATTTGTACATAATAAAATGAAACAAAATCTTTTGTTTTTTTTGTCTTTTTTAAAAAAAATTAATGCATCCCAGAGTAGTGTTTATTGAATTTATAATATATATATATATATTAAGCTATACATTTTGCATGATTGTTACTTCATTCAGCAAAGACTCATTTGTCGTCCAGTCAACATTTGTTTCGCCCAAAACAAAGTCATCGTCATCATCTTCCACTTGGTTTGGTCTAATAATCGAAAGATCCCTTTCGTTTGCAAGATGCAATAAACAAATGAAGCAGAATGGTACGGAGATGTCCTGCATCACCTTAGCAGGATACATTCTCTTTAGAATATGCACAATGTCGGTGAACTTTTGAATGCCTTCCACTTTGTCATTGCCTGATTTGATAGTGAGTGCTTTCCACAAGTTTTCTTTGAGTTTCTTGACATCCACACGCTTTGCTGTACGTGCATAGTTGACGTACAATGGCTTTGTCTTTTTCATTTGGCTTGTGACAAGTGCATCACCATAAAGTGCCGATGTCTCGGGATCAGGATAATCAATGGTGCTTTGGTAATAAGACGTATCTTCTAAATCAGTAAGCATTGCTAATTGGTTTTTGATTAATTGAATTCAAGTTGACATATGTATCAATTATATCTATATATTCTTACTTTGATCAGCATCAAGCGCATCTGTTGGTAAATCAAAGTCCATATCAATGCCTTGACCAT
Source organism: Backusella morwellensis (assembly GCA_024139395.1). Taxonomy (NCBI): domain Eukaryota; kingdom Fungi; phylum Mucoromycota; class Mucoromycetes; order Mucorales; family Backusellaceae; genus Backusella; species Backusella morwellensis. The sequence continues at coordinate 31,581 of VCJI01000979.1, read as the reverse complement.
CATCGTAATTAATATCGTTATCCATATCGCCTTGGTCAGCCCAAAAGTCAATGTCAGGTTCTCCCAAACCATTTGGCTCGTCTAGTGGGTTTGTATCAGATTGGTTATTATCGTTATTGTTGTTATTATGGGTGTTTTTCTTTTTGGGTCTAGTTGGGAACATGGGCTTGAGGAAATATTGCAGTAATTGTTTTGATGAAAAGTGGATATCGTCTGGTAGAAGATGTGTGGGTAGTTTTTGTGTTGTTGTTTCCTTTGAGGTCGTTGTTTTTTTATTGGATGTTTCAAACAATGCATCCACATCTTCATCTTCGCCTTCTAAAAACTCAATTTGGAATGTGGATCTAACTGCTTTCTTTCTGGTCTTTTCACCATTGTCGCTGGTATTCTCATCATTTGAAGCTGCATTTTAAATTGTGAATGAATAGACATGTATATTTCAGATGATAGAAAACTTACTGGTTGGTGCAATTCTTCTTAGCTTCCAGTGCCCCGGACCAGCCCAATTCTTAACAAGTGTATTATCAAAGTAACTGTAGAGATCCTTTTCACCGCTATTGATAATTGACGTCAAGAAGTCTTGTTCTTGGAAAGGCTTTTCCTCGTTATCCAAGTCTTCCATTCCACCATTTTCTAAGTCGTTATTTGGTTCATCAGCTCCATCATCGTCATCATCAGCAAATGGATCTAGTGGTGCGGCGTCATCACCGTTAGGGAAGATATCGTCGCCTTGGTCGAAATCTGGCATGTCAAAATCACCGTAGTCATCGTAATTGTCAAATGGTTCCGGTTCATCCATGGCTTTATCCCGATTGTTGACTTGGTTCATCGCCTCAATGCTAAGATTGGGATCGGGCAATTCAATATCGTTTTCTGAAAAGAATTCGTACCCATGGAGTGATGGCATAGTGTTCATTTGTGAAATAAGATCAAAAGCGGGTACTTTTCCTACATGAAAATATTGATAAATTGATAAATTGATATTGCTTTCTGTTTGGAATTACTGTGGACTACCTTTAAAGCGAGTGACATCAACGCGTGTCTGTTCAGATTGTGAAGCATCTGGCTCTTCCAGCAAGTTACTATCCACTTGATTGCTTACATCGTTCTCACTCTTCTTTTCTCCTTCTTCTCCGGTTTGCTCGCCCTCTTTAGTTTCACCATCCTCTTTACTTTCACCCTGTTTATTCTTATCATCCTGGGCTTCACCTTCATCTTCTGGTTTCTTTCCTTCACCAATCAACTCATCAATGTCCATTTCTCTAACTTCTTGTGCGAGTGTCTCTTCATCGACATCCATGGGGTCACCATCGTCATTTTTCTCTTGTTCTTCTTCACCGACTTCTTCTTCGCCATGAACGGATTGCTTGTCCGATTCTTCTGTTTCGACTGTAGCATCCGAAGCATCAAATATGATTTTACAGTTTCCATCGATGCCCAGGTGATTCAACAAGAGACCTCTTGCACCTCCTTCATCGAAATCAGCTGATGTTTTTTTGAAAAGAGGATCGACGCTAAAATCCAAATCAAACTTCTTCAAGGCAATGGCTGAAAAATCTTTTAATAGCGTGTTTTCCGAACGATGAATCTAAACAGGTTTACTATTAGTCTTGTTCCGGATTTAAAGTAAACATCGTCGCTTACTCTTCTTCTTGGTCGTCGTTCACCGTTTTCATCACGAAAATCAACGTCCTCGCCATCTTTAAATACATTATTCAATATTAGCGGTTTGTGTTCAAACTAAATATACTAAAAGTAGTCACCTCTGCTATCAGCAAGACCACTCAAAAGCTTTCCTGTTTCCGTTGCCACTGAATCGACACGAGATGTATAAATTTTAACACAGCCATCGAGTGTACAGGAAGCCTTTTGGAAATTGATGGAATCACCTTCACGAATAAAAGTCATTTCGTGAAAGTAATCGATGAGCGCAAAGTTCCAAGAGTTTGTCGCATTGACTTTCTAATAAATTGTCGCGTTGTTAATGGCGTGATTCAAGAAAAAGAAAAACCAAGTCTTACATTATCAGTGCACATCTTTATCCATTCCTCAAAGTTATTATACATTTGAGCTGGTGTCAGTGCAGGGAGAGTGGTCGAGACAGAGAGCTGACCGGTGTTGTTTCCAGAACTGCTTGCTGTAGTTGCATTGGGTCCTCTTAGCGATCTTTCTCTTCTTTCCATAATATAAATTCTTAAGTGATTATGATTTTGATTGATTCAAAGAGTTGACAACAATAAAAATAAAATAAAAAATATTTTTATTAACAAGTGGAAATCACATTGCGCCAAAAAAGTTACCATATATTTTCTAACCAATGAAAGGCAAGGAACCGACAGACATTCAAAAAGGAGAAAAACAACATGGTGCCTATTAAGGCAACTTTACAAACAACAAAAAAAATAAATAAGAATACTGTTCTTCCTAAATGCTTCTCTTTCTTTTTTATTATTTATTTATTTTTTTTCCCGGTAATATATTATTGAAAATATGCCGGATTTTAATGACTCGATAGGCTATGCGTCCTATCAGCAGCAGTACAACTCGACATCAATAGCAGACTATCAGGCCAATGACAATGGATCCATCGTCCTGTTCTTTTCCATCATTTTCGTCATATTCATCTCATTTGTGTTTTATTTTTGGTATACGGAGAGACACAAGGTTCCGATAGATCAAAGAGGCGATCAGTCAGTAGACCAACAGCAAGAAATATATTTACTCGTAGATAATTTAAGCAATCAACTCAAGATTGTATTCAAACTGCCTCTGATAAGTCTTGTGATTGTGTTGTGGAACCGGATATTCTCTTCAAGGTATCAAAAGCAGCTACAGCAAGAACAACAGATCCAGCAGCAGCAGCAACAACAACAGCAAAATATACAAGTTATTCCTCTCGCCTCCCATGAGCATCAACGTGTAGATGATACCAAATATTACCATTTATTTTCTTTAATTTTCATCGTCACCTTCATCATTGCCCTTGCCATTCTTGTAGGCACGCTCAGTTCCCCTAGCAACGCCACATCCTCCTCCTCCTCCACACTTCTCCAATCCGCACTCTTTATACTTGTGCTCTGCATCAACCTCTATCTTATCACCCGCCAACGGTGCTATTACATGCACCGACGAAAGCTATACGAAGACGACGAGCACATTAGTGCCATCTACGATACACGCTTTTCTGATTGGGATCCCAAGATACTCTCAAACTGGATCCAGATTTTGATCCTGGTGATTGAGTTTTTTCAGTTAATGACGTTTCCGCTCCGAGACCTTATTACAATTTTTAATAAACAGCGAACCGAAGATCATACCGAGCTGGTTTCGTTTATTCTCAATGCAGGTGGCTTGATGCCTGACATGAGGACACCAAGCTGGTATACCTATTCGTTGTGGTCCTGCTTTGCAGGCACTTTATTTAGCTTGGTTCTGGCGCTGTTTATTCATTGTGTGAATTTAAAGTATCCTTACAAATTTCCGACGCGTTGGGTGCGTTGGTGTATACCGGTTGCTGTAAGTAAATTTTTCTCTCCTTTAATTTTTTTTTTAAGAGGTGGCTGAACTTATTTAAAATGATTATAATATAGACTTTACTTTATATACCCATCCTGGTAAGTGTTTATTAACAAGGGATGAAGCAAAAGGAGTAATCATAATGTCCAAATAGACCACCTTTATAAGTTCTGCTGCATGCCAGTCACTGAATGTACCAATGAATGATTTTAGCACAACGCTTCGGTGTCATGCAGACTCTATTTCGAGACAGACTTATTTTTGGTTATCGATTCTGGGTTATGTTATTGCTTATTTTATGATGACCCTCTTTTTGACAAGCTATGAACGTGTACCAACAAAAAATGAAATCGCCTACAAATCGATCAGTGTTGCATTTATTAAAAATATGGGTAAGCAGGAATAGATGGGGGAATTTTGAAAGATACAACCATTCATTCTTTCATATTTAGGTCTTTTGCTTGCATTGGTGTTTTTGTTGGTTGAATCTACCACAAGCTCTAATCGCATGCGTGCCATTCTATCCATGGTGATTTTATTAACAATGATTTGTTATAATATCAAAACAAGACCATGTTATGTTGACAAGGTAATTGAAAAAAAAACAAAGAATAAATTGATCCAGTTCCTTCCTTCTAACCCCCTCCTCTTTTATATATTTATATCTCAAGATTAACTTTTTCCGCACTGCATCGTTTAGCTGTATATTATGGACATCTGCTCTTGTTGCTGTTTTAAGTGATACAGATGCAGCACAAAGCCTTGGACCATCACCCATCATTTACATCATTGCCGGTGGCTGGATCCTCATCTCCCTCTTATTTATCATCATCTATTTTGTATACTATTCACAGCCATCCGAAGACACTGAGGATGGGACGAGCATACCCGAAATAAAAGTCAGCGACGAGGAAAACTATTTTAGCACACTTGGATCAACATCAACAACACTCCATACACAGAATAGTGTGACAAGACACAGTATCCGACAAGCGAGTAATAGTAGTGGATGGTTAAGTGGTAGCTTTTCACGGTGGATAGGAACTTCGTCCCAACCTCCTCCAACAACAGCGTTGTATAGAAATAATCATCTTTGTCCTGGTGGTTATTACTAAAAAAGAAACATATAATGTATATAGCGTCCGTTCTTTTCCCTTCCCCTTCTTTTTACAATGTATTATTAGTTTTTTGCTTTCGCTTCTCATATATATAAAGTTATTTTCAGTATAAAATGTTTAGGAATCTTCTCTATTTATCCGATTGTATTTTGATACCTTTTTCAGTATACACAAGATCTTGTGGATCAAAACTTTGATTTCTTGTTAAATTCAAAAGTAATAACTACATAATTTGAACATACAAAACTATAATTTTCATCGGTCGCCTAGCCATGAGGTCCAAGACAGTTCCATATGAAAGCAAGCTTTTTATACGATGGGATGTGAAAATAAACTAACGATCTCTGTTTTAGTCGATTAATGAAACGAATTCAAAATTGTTTATATTTCGGCGCCTTGTTTATTCCACAGAATCGTGAGTAAAATGAATTATATTATTAGTAGCACTTGACATCTTCTGTTTTGTAACGATGCATGGTGATTTTATGGCTTAAATCCTGATTTAAACCCATAAAGGATCCTTTTTTTTTTCTATTTATTCTGCATAATATTAAATATATGCAAGATTCATTCTGTTTGCTTACATGGCTTTTTTCTTAATTCTATATCTGATGATTTAATTTTTCTCTTTCACAAAGTACACCTGTGTAACTGTTGGAATGAAATCCAGAAAGGAATATTGCATTATTTACTTTTTAAGAAAAGGTTTCTTTTCATGCGACTTGTCATACCAAAAGAATCATGTGTATTGTCTTCTTTCCTGTCTCCAAGGTGTTTAATTTCCGCAAATCACAATATTCTTTTTCTTGCCTTTTTTTCCCTTTTTTTTCAATATTTTAATATGTCTTCATGTAAACTACCGTTGGATCTACAACAAATTATTTGTGAATATGCAATTGGGGAAAATGGAAAGGATAAATTTGTTTGTAAAGCGCTTGTAGTGAATAAAACGTGGGCCTACTTTGTTTGTCGAGTATTGTATAGGTAATGATAGAAGGAAGAAAAGCGAAAAAGTTGAAAGCTTATTTGGATGGCATTAGGCATTATCGGGTTAAAAGTTATATTGGATTTTTGGGCTTTATAAGGACGGTAACAGGACAAAACACATTATTTTGTTATGGTGACTTTATTCGCTCTATTGATCTATCGCCAGTCAATAAATATGGCGTCGATCTAAAGGCGCATCGATTAATGCAGCGCTGTCCTTACATCGAATCCGTTTGTTTAGGGCATCCTACGACACTCAAATCAGAGACAATAAGCAAAATTGCTAGGTATAATACGAGCTTACGCTCCCTATCCATGGGCGGCATCGAGTCATTTCCATTCATGTTGGAATGCGACTTTTCAGGTCTACTGCAACTGGAACATGTGACGCTTACAACGACACCTCTACTGCCTGCTTCGTTTATGACTTTACCCAAGACAAACTTAAAATCACTAACGCTTGTTCATGTCGAGACGATCAAATCAGATATACTTTTGGAATTTTGCCAGTCACACCCTCATCTAAGGACATTGGTGATTGACAACTGTCGTGCACTCACGCCTGGTCTGGGTAAAGTGCTTTGCAAGCTTCTAGCAAACAAAAAAGACAACCCTTACTACTGTCATGCATTAAAAGTCATTGGACTGTCAGGCCACTGCATTGATAACTTGACGTTAAAAACACTCTTTTTTGATGTGCCTAGAGGAACAAGGATTGAAAAATTGACGCTTTCAAAAACTTCACTAACGTCGATTAATTCACTAAAAAGAGCGAATTTAAAAGTGACAAACTTTCAAAACAACGTGAATTTAAAAAGTGTCTAAATAAAAAGGAAATATTTATATATAACAAAGACTTGATTCTACTATTTAACATTCTTCCTTTTCTCTTTCAATCTCTCTCTCTCTCTCTCTCTCTCTCTCTCTCTCTTTTCCTTTTCTATTATAAATCGTTGTTCTTATTTGTTTATTCTTAAATTAACTACTTGAGGACCATTGATTTCTTTTTTTTTTCTGTAAAAAAAAGAAAGAGAGAAAAGAATAACAACAAGAAGACAAAAAAAAAACGAATTATCCCCGATGTTGAGCAAACTAGTTGTAGCTACAGTATCCATAGCATGGATTGTTCAAGTAAAGGCAGGTATGGCACCCAGCTACCCGGAACCAGGAACAGTTTGGAAGACAGGACAAACATACAAGATTGAGTGGGGTAAAGTATCGAATAGAAAAATATACATTATAAATACATGATGTTTAATACGCTTATGCTAGAGGATGATAAGAGCAAACCTTCGATATCAGAAGATTGGAAAGACTTTAAAATTGGTAAGGGAAAAAAAAAAGGATCTTGTTGTTTATTTTATATCACTCACACACTCTCCCTTGTAGATCTAATGACTGGTGACAATATAAAGCAAAAGTTTCTTATGAATATTGCATCTGTAAGGAAAAAAATGTGATATACTGAGACAGAAAAGAACAATTTTTCATCAAATAAACGTTAGGGACTGGACGGTGAGAAAGCAAAGTACTATAATTTCCAAGCACCCGAGGTCCATCCTCCCTCTGCTGTCTACTTTCTCATGTTTACTAATGGTAAGTTCTCAAATTATTTTCCGGTGACATGAATCTAACATCATTCTTCAGATAAGGGTGATAACGCTTGGACAACACGTTTTGCAATTACCGGAGAGGACGGTGAACTAGCTGAGCCCGATAACGCCAAACAGCCTGACGGTACTTCCATCCCTTGGGGTGTTGGCAAGTTGGGCAAGGATCCCGCTGGACAGAAGCCAGCGTCAGCCAAGGGAGCCAAGGTGGCAGCCGCCAAGCCCGAGAATGCTCAGGTCGATGCCATGGAGCCAGAGAAGGCTGCTGATCACGCCGAACCTGAGGTCATTCAAGCCGCCATTCCTGGGGCCGTGATGGATGGCATGACAGACATACATCCCAAATACGAGCCACCGCCACTTGACGAGCAAGAGACTCCAGTGAAGGAGAGTGAACCACTAAACGAAGCGAGTGATGCGTCCAGATTGGAACATCCCATTGTTGTTGGTGTTTTGTTTTTGAGTTTATTGGCAAATTTAATATTATAGTTACATGTTTTTTTTTTAGAATACACTTTATTACTTGATGTCATTTCAAAATGTCTTGTTTATTTATAGAGTATTATTTTTTGTCTTTACATTTCCATAGCAGTATCAACAGCCATCTGATCATTATGCTCATTAAACATGTATTGATCCTGATAATCCTTCAAGTATTGAACAGATCTCTTTTCATCCAAGAAGAGAGAATAAACACGCTTGATGTCCTGAACATCTACAGCGGTTGCCTTTCTCTTCCTTGCGACCAAGTTGGCGGCTGTAATGAGATGAATGGCATAACGGAGCGAGGTCTCTGTGCCGATGCGGGTCAATATATCCTTTGCATCGTCTGTCATCTCAACATCCTCTTCCTGGCAGCGGATATTTAAAATGTCTTTGATTTCTTTCTCTTCGTAAGGTTTTGTGGATATGATGAGCATACGATCAAGCAAATCGACGGGGATACCGTGGGGCGACTTGTATTTTGTGCCCCGGATGGTGGTGATACCACGGTTTGAAGCCATGATGACAACGGGTGCCAAGTCATCTTCAAGGGCTCTATTCAAGAAGGAGAAGCACTCGATATCAAGCATGTGCACCTCATCAATGAAGAGCACACCGGGCACAATCTCGGCTTTACCTTCCTCTCTCCACTCTGCCACCTTGGTGTTGATCTGATCTCTCACTTCGGATTTGATTTCGCCAGTGTCGCCAGAAAAGAGGGCAAGGAAGCCTTGTGTTCTGCTGTTGATGACATCGATTTCATGAAGCGAAACGGTGTGCACGACTTCCTTGCGCTTTTGTAATTCGCCCTCAGGACACTGAACAAACTTTGTGTCTGATCCCATGGCGTCGTAATCTCTGGCTCTTGCGTATGAGCGACCCAATTTTGAAATACGGCCAGAAGCCTTGTCGATGGCAATGACATCACCGGCCATTACCTTTTCCTTATTAAGGGCGTCAATCATTTTGTTTCCCAAATCGTAAATAGTCTCCATGTCGGTTGTTTTAAGTGTCAATTTACCAGTCTTGGAGCCCTATTGATACAATCATGTCAACTCAACGTGCTTATCCACACATGGATTGGTTTATCAAACACTTACACCTGTCAAGGATCTATCAATTTGAATTTCTACAACTTCACCCTCAATCAACTCTGACTCTTCCTTGATTCTAACGCCAATTGAACGACGGAAAGCTTGAGTCAATGCCTCTGTTTTGGACATTTCAAGTGAAAAGATCTCCGAGGCAGCCAACATGGTGAAAGGCACGTCTGATCCAAGTGCTAAAAGAAAAGAGTTTGTTGTCAATAAAAGCGTTTATAAAAAAAGAGAGAAATCCTCTTTACCTTGTGCCATACCCATGGCAATGGCAGTTTTACCAGTGGAAGGAGGACCGGCAATCAAGACTGCACGACCAGCAATCTTTCCGGCTTCGATCATTCTCAAGATCACACCGGCTGCTTTACGTGCCTTGAGCTGTCCAACCATACCTTGAGAAGAGCTACGTGGCTCAAGTGCGTCATCGAGACCCAAACCGCGAATGTGTGAATGGGCGCCTATAAGGGTCATTCAATAACAGTTTAAGTAAAGAATGAAAAAAAGAAAAAAAAAAAAAAACGTACCGACGCGCTCCATTTTCAAAAGATCTTTTGTTTCTGAAGAGACAGCAATAGGCAAAGACTAGAAATATAAATTTAGTTTGTTTATTCTTTGTTGTCAACTTGTTCCTTTACCATTTTTAT
>VCJI01000974.1:48986-59139 GCA_024139395.1 Backusella morwellensis | reverse complement strand
TTATTTTTCCCCTTTTTCTCATCAATTTGTAATTTTTTCTCATTTTCTTGAAATAAACAGTAAACAAATGATTGCTCGGAATAAACCAAAAAAAGTTGATGAGTAATTTTTGTAATCACTGAGGCGTTCCTATTCCGAAATAGCAAGCTTTTTCTGTTGTTTTATATAGAACATGATTATAATTGCTATTTATCTTCAAGTGCTCTTTCTACTGGCTGTCTACTGCACGGGAAACCAAAACACCGAAAAGCGAACGAATAGACAGACAGACAGAAAACCTACTGTATAACGCGTTCTTCAAATTCTGCAGAAACGAATGTGCCAGGTTGAATGGAACAATCGATACCGTTTTTTCCATTAATTTTATATCTTCATTTAGATGATTTTTCACAAAAGTGTAGATCCGTGATCTTGTATCACCTGCGTGGTGTTAAAGAGAAACGGTTTCGAAATAGAATGTACCGATTATATGCTCATTAAGACAAAATCATGACAGTGCCATTCCATTTTTTAATCTTGAAAATAAATTCCCAATGAGAAGCATCACTGGATAATGAAGTTGCAAATTTAAGCTTTTATCCTGGGAATTTTTTTTTTCAGTCTAACTCTTAACTTTTAAAGCAACAGGAAGAAAAAAAAACTCCTACCATTATAAAAAGAGAAAGCGCTCAGGTAAATGACGATTTTATGGAATAAACAAAACGTAAAAGTAAATAAAGTACTATTGAAATAACCAGAATAACCTTTTTAGAAACAAATAAATTAAAAATAGTCTTAAATGCATGGAAGATGAAAAAGATTTAACGAGATTGAGATTTAAAATAAAAAATGATAAAGACTGTTTGAAGAACTTTTCTCCCATTTCTCTTTCTCTCTTTCTTTCTCTATACTAGGATCACATGTACAAATAATAATTAAACTAAATACCATCTTTTTTTATTACTTGTTGTTTCATCATGTTATTTTGGATAAAATGCTTACTTGCCTTCTACGATACTAGTACTATCATCGAGCCCCTTATACCTCTTTACCTCTATCATAACGCTGGGCTTGATTTTTTAGAATGTGCTGGTGTGACGGCAGTCGTTCATCTACTCAGTTTGGTAGGCACAGCCTACTGGACAAAACTGATTGAGAATGAATATTATCCCTTGGTGATGGCGCTCTTTTCCATCATGGGGATCATCTCCTATATCACCTTGTTTGTACTGGATGGGTGGATGATTTTGATTTATATTGTTTTGAAAGGATTGTTTTATCAACCTCTACAGGTTTTGCTTGATGCTGTAGTAATAAAGATATTGGGCGACTTCAGAGTTTTATTTTATGGTAAAGAGAGTGACTTTATTCTTGAAACAAAATACAAAAGATTAATCAAAACAAATAGGAAGCTTTATTTTATCAAGTAAAGTAATGGGATTCATTGTCCTCATTCTGCTCAGCACATACTATTATTACTTTGATAACATCATCGCACCATTTATTGTCATAACGTGCACATCGTCCGCACTTGTTTTATTAGTTAGTGCATTTACTCAAGTTGAAACAGCAAACTCGGATCAGTTGGATATCAGTCAGGACCAGGCGCCGCTATTACTTAAAAACGCACGGAGTTTAATCACTGAAAACCAACAACGCTACCTTTACAAACCATATAGTCTCTTTGCACAGCCCCTGTCTCATATCTCGGAGGAAGTCGATGAGGAGCTGGACATGGTGGACACTCGAGAGAGTTATTTTTCGTTTCGATCGTCGGTACCTCCACCACAGCCTACAACACCGCCCAGCCATGCACTTTGCTTTTTCTTTACTTTACAAACAAAGGATCCATTGGCAGGACTGCTTGTATCTAAGGATGAGGATGAAATGACAGGATTTCCAGTTATCAAAATGAAAAAGAAGAATGAGGAGAGATGGAAAAAGCAGATGTTGTGTCTTTCCATGCTGTGTGTGGGACTAGGACGTGGTTGGGTATTGGCATTTTTGCCACTGTATCACTTTTATGTTTTGGAATTGACCATGTCGATGATCACATGTCTAGTGTTGGCGTATAATATGGGGGAATGGATAGCAACTGTTTTGATTGAAAAGGTAAAATGATGAAATGGTGCCGAGGATTGGTTTTTTTTTATTCACCCATTATTTGTTTTTTGCTTATATTAATAGTATTTTGATCGTCTGAATCTCATTTTGGTCACAACCTGCGTGCATATTGTATTTATTCTTTATATCCTGATATATCCATATTTGAAAGTGATACCCATACTACTTCTCTCTTTACAATTCATATTAGGTATACAAGCTTCTTTTTTGTTCAAAATGAAAGAATGTTGATATATTTTGTATATATTTAGGGATTTCTTTTCAATGGATGTGGCTATCCACTTCAAAAACAGTCAGCACAGTAACGGATACGTATTATGAACGCATGAAATTACGAGCTATTATGTCTTCTCTTTATACATGCGTTGGACCCGCAATAGGTGTTTTGGTCATTGGTGGATGTTTGGATTCGATTCATGACTATGGATTTCTGATAAATCAATGTCTGTTTTTGTTTGTTGCTAGCTTTTTAATTTCTTGGGGCTGGTCACTTTAAAATAGCATGTATACATTTTATTTATTTATTTATTTTACTTTTATATATATTCTTTTACATTCATCTATGTATATTCTACACACTAATAGTATTTATTGATAAAGCTCCTGCTTCATACAGAAGAAAAAAAAATATATCTATCTATCTTTTAAATTTTTGCTTTGTGCCCACCTGTTCTGATCTTATCGTTTACAACAGTAAAGTTCAAGCTCACAGGATTTCAGGTTTAGGACTATTATTTGTTCGTTCCACCAAAACACAAACTCCCAATCATGATCATGATCAAATAAAAATCACTGGAAGTTGAAACATCACTGAGCACCTACATCAAGATTCGAAGAAAGCCCATATGGGGCTATATCTATTAAAATAGACTATAGATATCACTTTTATCCCTTTTTATTTTTGAACATTAATAAAACTATTTTAAGAATACATGAAGACAAACTAATACAATGGCTGAGGTGGTAACAATGAAACCAGAAGTAAGTGCTGCTATTCGATTCATCAACCTCCATCGTTCCATTCGTTTATCATCATGACATTTCTTTGGAACGAACGATCCTATGAACCATAGAAACGGTAAAAGGAATCCACCCATAAAAAGATAAAGACCCTTCCTTGTAAAAGTATCTTGAGGTTCTTCTCTCACAGTAGTTAAATCACTAGTAACCTTGTTTATGATAGTCACAAGCTCGGTTTCTTCGTCTGTCATATCTTTGTTATATATCGAAAGTTCTGGAATTTCAATAGCGGAAGGGATAGGTGATGTTACTTTCAAGTAAAATAGTAGTAAAAAGAGTTGTAAATTACAAGAAGAAGAAGAAAGGGCAATTTAATATTTATATACCATTAAATGATGAGACGCTATTGTACTCTTCTTTTCCATTATGTAAAGACGATGGGGTACTTTTGTGTGTGTCAATACCATTATTTTCATATTTTTTCTTCATTTTTGAATGGCTCCAACGAATAATTAAGAAATTAATGAAACAATATTACTCTTTCTTCTTTCTTACTTCAGTGATCCTTTTAAATATAAAGTCAATCCATCATAAAATCATAAAAAAAGGAGTTTAATGATTGCTTATACTCTATGATCCAAAATCAATCAGCAAGAATCTAATTTCTAAACACTTTTCTTTCTTTAAAAAAATAACGATCAGCAAATTCTTTTTTCATGTATGCGTTTGATTTCCTTTTTCAAGTTTATGTATGAAGAAAATCTCTACATACATGTTTTTTAAATATTGCCACCCATTTCCCTTATTTCATTTTTTTAAAAACATTGAAAGCAATAATAGGACACTTAAAAATTTTGTGTAAAATACTTGAGAATGATTTGAATATGGCTCTACTTGACAACAATAGATAACACAGTACGCCTAGAATTCAAATTAACGAAGGGGCTTTACTTTAAAGGGGTGATGATTTTCAAGTAAAATTTTAACTATATTCAAAACGATTGTTTACTTCTTAATGCTCTTTGATTATCATTTCATAATAAAACGCTCCTAATAATAATAATCAAAATCGTTTAATTTAAACAAGAGGAGGGCATAAAAAGAGTATTAATCTTCAAACAAAACATTTAATATCTTAATTAAAATAATAAAACAGGGAGAGGGAATATTAGGTAGTGATTTTAAAGATATAAAATAGCTTGTGAATAAATTAAAAAAAAAATGATAATGTATATTTGATCAACAAATGACAACATAAAAGGGATACAAGGTAAATTGGTTGTAAACTAACAGGATGGATGTTGTCATTTTGGACAATAGCTTTGATACAAATAAAACAGTAGTGATTTCAATCAAGTCTTAATGAAATGAATAAAAATAATTTCAACAGAAAATAGGTGTATTATATTAAAAGGAGTAGGACAAAAAATAAAAAGACAAAAACGAAAGGGATACAATGGTTAAGGGTGCAGCATTAAAATAAATCAAGATGACTTACCTGTACCTTTTTGCATTTTCCTTTTTCTTCTCTTTGCATTATTTTCTCTTACTTTCTTTGTGCTTGTGTATAAAAGAATGACACATGCTCAGAAAGAGTCTATACTTCATATTTCAATTCTGGTACTGATACAATGGGTCAGTTTGGCCATTGTTATTTTGAACACAACAGCGCTTTATATTTTACAGAGTTCAGATGATAAGCACCTAAGGCTTGCAGATTATATATTTTTGGTGCTCGGTGCCATTTCGTTTATAGCATCTACTGTGATCCTCGTTTTCCATTTACATATCTATTACAGAGTAACGGATATCTTTTTACCTCCACGTCATCTGTCAATTACAGAGTCATTATTTGGTTTAATATCGATCATACTTTGGGTGCTTGTGACTGTTCTTATGATAACACGATTACAAGGTACAGTGTCTTGATAGAAAAAGAAACTCACACATAGTAATGTTTGCTTGTTTTTTACTAGGATTATCAACATCATCATGTAAATTTTTAAAATCACTAGTAATAGCCAGTCATAATGATGTTTGCGAGCTCTTTGACACAATTATCATATTAGGTAAATATCAAGAAAATTTAAAAAAAGAATGAACCATTGGGGTAACAATCTGATTAGCATTTGTCAATCTTGGTGGCTGGTTATTAGACCTATTGTCGACATTTTTTATACTTGTACGTTCACCCATCGCACCCGCCACTATTTTCACTATTGAAGCACCACCACAACGATTTTCTCATCCCCTTATCACGCCATTAGATAGTATTTTGTTTGAAAAACAAGACACTAATTCTTTCCCAGAGGTTGTTGTCACTGCTCCTTCAACAAAAAGCGCGAGTACCGGTTCTGTTAACGAAGAAGGAAAACGCATCTACCCAGATCAACATTTACTTCATCCAGATAATTATTTTACAGATGCATCATTATTAGAAACAATTGAGTTAAATTTACCACATATACAACTGGGAATGTCTCAATTAGATGTACCCTTCATGAAATGGTGAAATAGTATTTTCTAAATATAAATTGTACAAACTAATCAAAATAGACGGTATAGAAATTAATGTGGGTTCATTAGAATCCACTTCCGTTTTTCGGTGTTTTCATTTTTATAATCAAAGTAGAAAGCGAAGTATTCGTTTTTTACCATCATTTGTAAATAGTAATAAATAGTAATAATAAAACAACCGCATAAGAGAAAGATAAAACCTCTGTCAAAAATAGTAAATATAAGACAAATGTCCCTGAAAAGATGATCACTCTTCAATAATTTGATTTTTTTGATCAACTCCTTTTCAGTTAAATAAAAGGCAGATAATACCAAAGATATATCAAAAGTTCAATAATTCGCATTATTTTACCCTTATATTATTATTTGCAGTTGCTCTTCAATAAATTCGCCATTTTATGGTACTTTCTCAAGTATGTGATAGTTTTTATTTAGCTTTTTTTTAAGAAATTCGGCGTTTTGCTTACTCCTCTAAAAGATGAACTTACTGAGGAGTTCTTATATATGTTTTTAGAATTATAAAACTATTAAATAATCATATTAATGAGAAAAAAAACTGAGAAATCAAGGACGAGTGCCTTTGTTAATTTGGAGTAAATAAAAATCTATGTTACAAATAGATCATTTCAATTTTTTCGAGAATTATGCTTGTGAAAATCCAATCGAAATTGTATTTACTGGAATTAGAAAGGATCATGAAGGAGAAATACAAGAAGTCAATAGTGGTAATAAATTGGTCGATCTTCAGGATAAGAATATACGCTGACAAGAGGGCGAAAAAAATGGTTTTTCTCAATGATAAATTATCTCGAGGTTTGGTGATGATTTATGATTACAGACATAGGAGATCTTTACATATATCGGTTATTTAAATGTTTAATTATATTCCATATAATGCGCTCATAAAATATATTCAATGGAAGTATGAACAAGGGTGAAGCAGTATAAAACAAAGGAGAGTACGCCTGAGGGCAGTAAAAAACAGCAGGGTTACTTAAGTAGGTAATTTAGTTGATGGTTTTCTTTAAGGGTACTCCTTAGAAGCTGAATATCTTCCATTGTAAAGAAAGAAAAAAAAATATTCGATCCAGTCAACTATATTAATAGGATAAATGAAATAAATTTGATGTTTGGAGCTAATAAAGAAGAGTAGTGCACCTTTCTTTTGGAAATAGTCCTAGACATAGGAAAGTACCGAAGTACTAAAGCAAATAAATAAATAATAATACAAAGAAGATGTCTTAAAAGGTGGTGCTGATTGACCTAAAGAAAATTTGGATTATAACTCTCGGCTTGAAATATTATTCCCTTGTTTTTTGAAACAACAATTAAGCGCATACTGACGTTTCTAGTTCTGAATAAATTGGATAAAATATGCAAAGTTTATATGATGGAATATAACTTTGTTCTTGGAAATCTTCTTTGTGTATTCTAAAAAAAAAAGCTTTCTGCTTCTAATTTTTGAACGATTTGAATAAACACAGAATACGAGAAATGCACACCCATCATTGTCCAACATCAATGCATTCTACAGTCCATATATTCAATAAGATATATTTCTCGAAGTCCGTAAACTGATATGGGTAACTATGCTTGTAGCGAGTCTATAA
The DNA here is from genome assembly GCA_024139395.1 of Backusella morwellensis. Taxonomy (NCBI): domain Eukaryota; kingdom Fungi; phylum Mucoromycota; class Mucoromycetes; order Mucorales; family Backusellaceae; genus Backusella; species Backusella morwellensis. Next base: position 51,949 of record VCJI01000974.1, on the reverse strand, counting down.
CCGATTCAGGAGTAATTTTTTAGGTGCTAAAAAATTCGTTGTTCCTGTTTCATATCTTGTGATACTTACAAGCACTCCAGAGAAAAAGTCTAAAATTAGTTTTTGACATTTATTTTTTATACGCCAGTTAAAACTGCTTTTTATCCGAAAAATATCCAAGTTGCTAACTTACCATTAAATGTTATATGTATTCGTAACTGATTTAGTATGATATTTTTTAAAGATATAGCAAAAATGATCTCATTTTATGTGTATACACCAAAATTCTTATCGAAATATGAGTTTGAATGAGTAAGAGTAGTTTTATTTCATTAAATTGGTTTCCGTATTCCTTAGCCAGTTATTTTAGAATGATAGATGTCAATATAATTATTGAACGGAATTACATCTGTACTTACTCTTCATGTACATTTTACCTCCTCTATTTCTTTACCATATTCCGATCTGAATAACACAAGGAGACATTGTACGGGAGGTTTCTGTTTATATGTATTATTATCATTAAAGGTATATATAAATATACATAAAACATATATATCAGTTACCTTATATAATTAAAAGTATATAAATAGATCACAAGGATAAATGAGAAAAGGGAAAAAGCCGAAAAAAGGTTTGAGAGCGTTAAGGAAAAGAATAAAAAAAAATCTCGATAGTAAAATATAACAAAATTAAGGAGAGAGGGGGAAAGAAAAAGAAAAAGAAAACAAGGCTGATCATACTTCTCCTATCCACTCCTAAGAAGTAAATTACATAAGGTCTACACGAATAATAATCAAAAAGGTGAATACTCATTTCCCATTTACAAGGGAAAAAAAAGCTTAAATCAGGTTTTTTTATTGTTCTTTAATGGAAAGGCGTGTTAACTCCAAGAAAATCCACCATGGTCTTGTTGTTTTCCTTATTTTATCACCCTTTTATAAAGTGAAGCGAAGTTTATTTTTTTTATAAGAAATATAATCTTATCTTTCTTCTCTTAATCTTTTTACTGTTATTGAAACTATCTCCAATCTATATCCCTAATTGATTCGATTACATCATATTTTGAGTTTAACTTATATAGATTTATTCATCTAATAAAAAATTACAAAAAAACAAAGTATAGGCTATGAATTATCAGCAAACCATCTTTTTATCCAAAGCAGCCAAAGTTCAAAGGTCATGCTCGTCCCCTTCTTCTGACCCTTTTGATATACCGAAAAAATACATGATTACAGTTTCACCCAGTGTATCATCATCCTCTTCAATTAAGTATAAAAAGAAGAAGAAGCTTTCTACATCTGTTTCTTCTTCTTCGGCTACTTCTCGTCCAGTTCAGCAATTAAAGATGAGTGCTTCTTCGTCTTCTAACAGCTCACCTTCCGCGAGTAGGTTTGGTAAAAATTTATTACCTACCTGGTTTGGTGGAAACAACAGTAGTAATAATGAAAATGAGGCTAGCAGCCCAACATCAGCAGCAAGCTCACTGACAAGTTCAAATTCGGCCACTAATTTTGATTCATCAGTGCCTGTGACAACAAATGCGGCTAATGAATTGGAATCAAAATTTGAAACATTACTTGTAAGAATATATGTAAATGGGTAACATTTTCATGTATACTTAATACCATATAAATTTTTATAGGACGAGTTAAATATGAAGGATACAAATCGACAAAAACTACGTCAGTTACCACCTGAACGTAAACTCTATCTACTCCAACAAAATCAGCAGATTAAAGATACAAAAACAGAAACAATTAAGAAGAGTATCCCTACATCTAATTCAAGCAGTTCCATCTTTTATCAAAATAATAATAGAAAGAGTGCATCCCATAATAATAAAATGAAACGCAGTGAAACGTCAAGACTGATTTTCCCTGCATCTGGCAACACAAACAACACTAGCAAAAAACTGGATTCGTCACAAAGCCATTTATCTATTTCAACCAAGTTTGATGATGCCATGTCGTCATCACCATCACCAGCAACACCAATAACTGAAACTAAAAAAACCAGAGCACCTGCTGTCATTAAGAAAAAGAATAGTTCAACCAACATTTCTAATCATGGCAGTAACAATAATAATAAAAAACCACCACCACCGATCGCCGAAGAATCAAAAAGTACAACACAGCTCGATCGCCGTGCTGCGACATACAAGTATTCACGACGAAATCTCGCCACTATTAGCAACCATAGATCCAGAGTTGGTTCTATGATTCTTGAATTTGATGCCATGGCAAAGGTCGAAAATGAAAGTGATGATAGCGCTGCAGCTTGGCTACTTTTGGATAATAAAACATTACCCCGACAACAGCAGCAGAATACACATACATCTCTTTCCAGTTTATTTCCCGGTCAGCAACAACAACAGCAACAGCAACCAAAATTACCAGAATCAATTACCGTTTCTAATTCTGTTGCTTATCAGAGTCTGACCCGTAAAAACGGTACGAATTTAGGCCATATCGTGAATACTGATGAAAGTAGACGTCGAGACCGAAATAGTCCCTACTATTATGTTGAAAGATTGAGAAATAGGTATAAAAAAAAGGGAGAAAAAGGATTCAAAAAAAAAGGAGAAAAGGGGATAGTATAGTTCTAATCTCCCTACCCGGCCTTTTTTTTTGACATAAAAAAACGGAAAGGAGTTGGGATTATTTAAACTAACGACTTCTTAACATAGAAACCTTTCAACCGATGCATTGACCAATCATTTAGTTTCTTTAAGAGTGATTTTACAAAACGGTAACATAGCATGGATCAATGAATTCCTATCAAGAAGACATGGAGGATTGATTGCGCTCGAAAATATCTGTGAAAAGTTTATATCAAAAAAAGCAAAGTGAGTTTATTATTTTTTTATTTCATTTTTTATTATTATTTGTTTGTTATTATTTATAAGATATTTCTAATACATGCAAATAGAAAAAAAGGATATCAAAAGTTAAATGAAAACGAAGAATCATGTTTATATGAAT
>VCJI01000974.1:0-34601 GCA_024139395.1 Backusella morwellensis | reverse complement strand
AAAAAAAAAAAAAAAAAAAAAAAAAAAAAAAAAAAAAAAAAAGGAAGAGAAACGACAATGATTCTCTTCCAATTATCATTCATAAAAAACGTTGATAAAATAAAATAATAAAAAGTGTATTCATCCATCCATAATTATTATTGTCAAAGTGGATATCATGTTTAATTTAGAATTAGTATTATTTATAATTACTTAAATATGCTTTTTTTTCTTTAGGTGCGTGAGTGTGCGAGTGTGTAAGTGTATATGAGGTTTGAGTGTGGTTTGATTTGTATCGTGTATTATTATTATTATGTTCAATCTACTCTCTCCATGTATACTTGATGTTACTGGGCTTCTCGGGTACAACTACCATAGAAGTATAATCAGACTTTGGCACACCGCGACCCTCTTCCAATTCAATATCGAACAAGCGAATAATGGTAGCAATGATAGCCTTGATCTGAAGATAACCAAACTGCTCACCAATGCAACGGTGACGACCAGCACCAAAAGGCAAGAATGGGTTGTTGGAGGAAATGCCTACAGCGCCGAAACCATAATCAGTATTGGCATCATCACCTACTTCCATGGCATGAACAGGATCTGTCAAGTTGACCCATCTCATAGGATCATACTTCAAGGGCTCATTAAAGTAGTTGGTGTCAAGTTGTGTGACACCAGGAACAGCACAGATAAAGTTACCCTTGGGGATCTCGTGACCTGTCTTTTCATAGGTAATCTTGTCCGCGGTCACCTTTCTCATCATTTGGTAGATGGGTGGGTGAAGACGCAAAGTTTCACGAACACAGTTTTCGAGGAATGTCAACTCCTTGAGATTATCAAAAGTCAAATCGGTCTTGAGAGAACCCAACTTTTCAATCTGCTCCTCACGTAAAGCACGGATCAAGTCAGGACGGGCAGCCAATTCAAGGAGAGTCCAAGAGGTAGTGGTGGCAGAGGTGTGCTGACCACCAAAGAGAACGGCAATCAACATACCTGCAATATGCTTATCGGGAACAGGAGAGCCATCCTTGTAGTTGGCATCCATCAAGGCTTGAAGTAAATCAGCATTGGACTATAAAAAAGGACAAAAACAAACATCAGCACTCCCATACACATACATAAACAAATAAGAAACCTACGTTATCATTCTCAGCTCTTCTACGCTGAATGATACTGGAGTAAAGCTCAGCCATCTTTTTGCAAGCTTCATCACGTCTCCAGTAAGAGGGTAAAGGCAAGTTGGGGAAAATAAAGTTGATGGGCTGGAAACCTTGATCAAGATCGTAATACAATTTGGCGACATTTCCATCCAAATTGGCGCGAATTTCCTTACCCATCAAACAACGAGAAGCTGTACAAATAATCAATTCACCGAATGTATGGTAGGCATCAAAGGAACCATTGGGCTTCTTGAAGTGAGTATTGCAGAAGTCTGTTACTTCATCCACAATCATAGGAACGTGCTTGCGGAAGCTTTCCGAATTCAAACCAGCCTTAATAAATCTATAGATGATGATCTATTATTATCATCGCCATTTCGATATGTACATTATATAAGATCTAACCTCTTTTGCTCCATAAATACACTGTGGGGAGCATCATAAACAACATCCTTTCCAAATACATATTGAGTCATGTCGTTGTAAGCAGCAGCGGCAGAAGTCAAGTTTTGCTTAGAGTTGAAGACAAACTGATTTCCTTCTGCGCCCAAGCACACAGTGACACGCTTTCCAACCATTTTGAAAGTGAATACATCACCGTGCTTCTTTTGACAGTCTTGCAAAAATTTGATGGGATTTCTGATATAAAAAAAAAGTGACACATGTTTAGCGCCCTCTTCAAAACAGAGTGAAACCATCCCCTTTTACCCCGCATTTTATTCTGAGACCACTTACATTCCAAACTCAATGGCGTTACCCATGAAGGGGATCCATGAAAAGATAACAGGTGGCTCCTTTTGGTTCTTGGGACCAACCTACACACGAAAATGTGTTAGCACTACAGTTTGATTGGATATTGTATTTAAAAATACACTCACAAGTTGAGAGAGAATGTTGATAGCCATATAAGCGACCATAGCAAGTAGGCCATAAACAGCCATGGTGGAGGCTGAAGGTAGAGACGATGCCAAAGTCGAGATGACAGCCATGTTGTAAAAAACGAAAAGGATGAAGAGATTAGGAAAAAAAAAAGTATAAAAATTTAGAATTAAATAAATACAAAGAGTCACTTGTACTACAGTTCGGATTCCGTTGCAGACTTTACGATTCGGGGGCCGAATACTGTTCCAATTTGATTTGATACCCACAGTAGAATTGTTTTTGTGTTCTTTTAATTACACAGAAAAGGCTCTATGTTTATTTGTATCAAACCTAGGCTTGATCTGTGTAAAAGATGATGTTCTCTGTTCAGTTTCAAATGATTGTTACGATATAGATCATCTTCATCAATACCATTCATGCTGCATCGTGGAGACGGAAATAAAGTCATACGTTTTGAATCCTTGGTTACATTAACACTAACTTGTATTTTGTATGACTATGAAATAGTGTGTGCGTTATTTAAAAACAAGATTGGTCGCTATCTCAATCTCTCGTTGCGTAGATCGCGTCTTGTTCACTTTAATAAACTCATATGAAGATTTCTCGACTATATTAAACTTGTAAACATGAGATGGTAGTAAGAATACCAAAGAATAAGAGAATTAGACTTAATAAACACAGACTTTGCTATTATTATAAACATGAACTATATGGTTCCTTAAATTCTATTGGCTAAAAATAACTATTTTCTTAAAGGGAAGATATGCAGAATCCCTTTCTTTCTCTACTCCTGTTTTCTTTGACACTATTCTTACCATTTATCTCTCTCTTACTTTTTTCCTGTTCATTCCAGTTTAAATATTATCAATGAAATGAATATATCCTTACTGGCTCTATTTTTTAATAATTGTTGCTCTTAGAATTGAATCAACGTACTCGGCTCTCGACTTTCTATAGGAAATAGTTTACTAAAGCAAATCCTTCTTACAACCACTCATCTTCTTTAGATATGATCTGTAACAATTTTGTATTCTACTTTAACATAAAATGATTATTATTCGCAGGTACATATTTAACATCTAAAGACATGCCCTGTTTGCCACCTCTATCATTAACTTTGATTTAAATCATAAAAAAATAAATATACTCGTATTTGAAATTATTATATATTACATGTAAAGTTGTGCAAAATTCGTTTTAGGAATCTTGAGTACAGAATATGCATTGAAGAAATTTTACATTTGGCACTGGCTTTTATATACATGTATTTGCTCAAGCGTATTCACTTTATAATCTTACAAACGAAGTAAAATTAACCTTTCTTTTTGTACAATGCAATGTTTTTTTTTCAGGGCATCATTTATTTTCTTGTTGTTGCGGTAGTTGTACATTATAACAATAGTTATATTAATCCATACAAATGGCAAAGCCTGGCTTAAATGCTTTTACTTCCCGAACACAATCTCGGTAAGGTTGTCAACGGTATCTACTTATGGAGGATCTATATTTTTTTTATTTTACTTTCAAGCTAAAGGTTATCCTCTAACTATATCTATTATGACTCTATATCAAACCAAAGACATCATCCAACTCCATACGTTTGAAATTGAAAGCCGTCCTTTTATTTTTAACGACACCAAATCTGTAATTACAATGTTGACTGAGCTCCAAAAGCGAAGCCCCACTATGGACAATCGACGCATTTGTGCTTTTTTGGTTTATATGCATCAATAAATAAGACATATACAAGTTTACTTTTTCGAATACATAGAAACCATTCTTAAATGATTGAAAATATTGAAAGAAATATAAAGTAACATGCCCATAAGACAACAACAAAATGACTCACATATGTGAAAGATTCTTTTTGATTAACTGGAATCCTCTGATAACTATTACTAGTAAAAATCAATTTGAATAATTTTCTTGCGTGTGTGTGTGTATATCGTAATTGATCTACTTTCAACGGGCCCAAGTATATCGTTTCTCCTACACACTCGACAGAAATCCATTATGGACAGAATAAATATTTGCATACTAAAACTTTTGATCAGAGTAAATGTTAACTAGCTCGTGAAAATAGTAAAGATGTCTCTACTATCGCTGTGTGTGACTTTATACATTCAGATGTATCACATGCAAAATATTAAGTTTTGTTTAGCACATGAAAGTTAGATTGAGAGTTGGTCTCCTTTGCTTTGTTTTTTTTCTAAAAAACAGGATGTCTTACCAGTGGGGTCTTTTATTTGATGATGGAGAAAAATTCTTTCACTATCGAGCTAAAGGTAAAAGCAATATTTTTTTTAATTTATTTATGTATTTTTAAATGTAACATGGTAAAGGTACCAACTGTCATCGAAATGAGCTTATTATTAATAATAATAATAATAATAAAAATAAAAGTAGAAATACAATAACAAATGCTTCTCATTTTTTAGCGCTTTATTGGATCTGTATATCAGCCTCTAGTGTATTTAAAAAAACGTAGAGCTTTGACCCATCATTGAGAACCTCATAAGCTGTGTTTGAACTATTATTGGATTTCACCAATCAAGCACATTGTAATCAAATTGGAATACTTTCCTATTTCTTCAAGTTGGTTCATTTACTATTCAACTATTGCGCTCTTCTTTCTGTCATATGAAAAAAGAAATGGAAAAAAAAACAAATATCATACTTTAATGTAATGTGATCTAATATCGCCATCCTTCTCTTTTTTTAGGGTTCTCTCTTTTGTCTCTCCCTTTTTAAAAAATAATAAAAGCATATAAATAAAAAAGAAGTAACATGTTGTTTTTTTTAAAAAAAAGGAAGGGGTGAATTGCTGCTGCAGTTTATTTATTTTTTAAATCTTTGCTGTCAAAATGTATACACACACACATATATATATATTAAAGGAAAAGAAAGGTTATTTAGAGAATTGTCTTGCCAATGTGCCCGACGACTGGAAAAAAGTAGCAAAAGTGTCTTGACCAGTGTATTGTAAAACAACGCATACAAAAGCTGCCGTTAAACTAATAATAATGGAAAGTCTAACGAATCCAACTATAAGCCGAAATACACCTCGAATAACCATAAGCATGATGGCGAATATAGCATACAATATTAGCACTGCCAGAGCCACTGGGATGATGTCTGTTTGTACAGGTATTGAGTTTAAGATGGTATAGTATGTTCGAACAATGGGTGGACTAAATTCGTAAATATAGGTTGCTAATGCTGTAACGATATCGAATAATTGACTGGGTGTGGGTGCATGGATCTGCTGTCCTAGCTGTTCATAAAAGTAAATGTACCATTTTGAAAGAACATCTGCTGCTATAGCATCCATTATTGTTATTATTATTTATAACTAATATTGTGTTTGTTGTAATAAGAGTTTTGTTTTATTAAAGATTATTATTATATCTTTTTTTAAGGCTAGGTTAATATTAAAAAAAAAAGTGAGGGGAAAAGAGGGGAGGAAAAGGGAAAAAAGAGAAAGAGAATTAGAATTAGAAGAAAAAGAGGGAACAAGAAAAAAAAAATGAATAAATAAATAAAACTATGTCGTACACGACCTTGATGAACGACATTCTCTGGGTTGGAAATATAAATACGTTTTTAGGTTTTGGACCTCCATTTCCTTTTATGATGCTTTAGTGAACAGCAGGAAATACTTAAGACAAAATAGAGAATATGCTTCCTTTTCAGCTATTCATTATTATCAATAAAGGTCATCATATTTCCATGTCCATATATATATGAAAGCATAAAGTGAAGAGGATACCAGGAGAGTATTTTATACTCCAATTAGATAAGTGTATTTATGACGGAGGAAGAACATGTTTAAAATCAAATGAGCGTACCGAATCTCGAAATTGCAAAATACTCTATAAAACTTTATTCTTATTCCAAATTATTTAGCACTTGGTTTTCTATATCTTATATCATAGTTTATACATTTAAAACAACAAAATCCTTAGTCTTTTTATTTTATATAACACTCGGTCAAATGGGATGTTTCAAAAAAAGGTGTCAATATCTTTCTAGTTTAATACAGATTATTGTTGTAATGATAAAATACTCTTTTCTTTTTGAATCGTTGTTTAGGGAATAAAAAATTAGCATTCACAATGTTTTCCTTTTACTTTCTGATGTCGGCTACACGAACAGCCACGGCATTTCTGTGGGCATCCAGGCCTTCAATCTCAGCGAGACGCATTACAGTGTCAGCTAAGTTGTTCATACCCTCAGCAGTACACTCTTGAGAGGTGATGTGTTTGAGGAAACCATTTGTGTTAACACCAGAATACATACGAGCATAACCATAAGTAGGCAACGTGTGGTTAGTACCAGAAGCATAGTCACCAAAACTCTCTGGAGAGTAAGGACCAACAAAGACACTACCAGCATTGTCAACCAAGGGAATGACCTTGGCGGCATTATCGAGATGTACGATAAGATGCTCAGGGGCATAAGCGTTAGAGAAAGCCATAGCCTCATCCACAGTCTTGACAGACAAGGAATAGGAGTGAGCAATACTCTTACGGATAATATCAACACGAGGCAATACCAAAGCTTGCTTGTGAACTTCATCTTCAATGGAAGCCAAATGCTCAGGAGTTAAATCGACGGCCAAAAGGACGACCTGAGAATCGACACCATGCTCTGCTTGAGACAATAAATCAGCAGCGACATAGGCAGGGTTACTACTCATATCGGCAATGACAAGGACTTCAGAGGGACCTGCAGGCATATCAATGGCAACAAGGCAAGAAGTATCATTTTGAGATACCATCTTGGCAGCAGTAACATACTGGTTACCAGGGCCAAAGATCTTGTCAACCTTGGGAACTGTCTCAGTACCATAAGCCATGGCAGCAACAGCTTGAGCACCACCAGCTTTAACAATGTGAGAAGCACCCACCTTATGAGCAACATAAACAACCTCAGGCACAATGGAACCATCAGCACGTGGAGGTGTAGCGATAACAATCTCTTGACAACCAGCAACCTTGGCGGGCACACCCAACATCAATGTAGTAGAAGGTAGAACGGCAGTGCCACCGGGAACATACAAACCAACACGTTCAATAGGTCGGCTGAAACGAGAGCAAACAACACCAGGCATGGTCTCCACAACCAATGTTCCCTTATCCAGTTGAGCTTCGTGGAACTTATAAACATTATCAAAGGCTTGATCAATAGCAGCCTTTGTCTGAGGATCCAACTTCATCCATTCTTCAGGGAAAGGTGCTTTAATAGTAGGTGTATCCATCTCTACGCGATCGAACTGACGAGTGAAATCCATAACAGCAGCATCACCTCCCTGTCTAACTTTTTGCATAATGGGTGTTACACGTTTGATAATCTCAGAAGAATCGATAATAGGTCTAAGTAAGAGTTCTTGGTGCTTCTTTTGGTCGATTTCGGACAAGTTGTACTTTAACATCTCAATTCTTCCTTCTTCAGATGGTATGGGTTCGGCAACAGGAGGTTCAGCTGCCTTCTTTTCCTCCCATTTGGGTTTAGCGTTACCAGGACGACGAGTTACCTTTCTTGCCTTAATATCCAAATTCTTTTCAATGTCAGTCAAAGAAACACCAGCACTGACACACTTTGTAAGAGCGAAATAAATCAAATCAGCTGCTTCCCAAGCAACATCCTTCTTTTCGGTGGCATCACACAATTCTTCTGCCTCCTCCATAATCTTTGCTCTTAATAACTTTGAATCATTGAACAAACGTGCTGTGTAAGAACCAGCTGGCGCACTTTCCTTTCTACTCTTCAAAACAGATTCCAAAGCAGATAAGCCATTGTCAGGACCAAAACAGGTACGTGTGTTTAAATGACAGAAACCTATGTCATTATTAGTCATCATATCCCAGAAATAAAAAGTTCATTTTTTATTTTTACCTGCACCGTGCTGTTGAACAACAAAACGTAAAGCATCACCATCACAATCATAATCAATTCTCTTCAAGGTTTGAGTAGCACCGGAGGTGAGACCCTTATGCCACAAACCGCGGTTTCTGCTCTGATAAACGCCTTCGCCAACACGGATAGATTCTGCAACACTTTCCTTGCTGGAATAAACCAAACCAAGTGCCTTGTTTTGTTCATCAACGACAATTGTGGTGTACAAGCCATCCTCACGATCGGTCTTTGCAGTGGCCAAGAAAGCATCAGCTAAATTCAACTTATCACCAGTCTTCTCGGTTGTCAAGCGACTGCCTGGAACGACAACATGAACGTTTTGCTTGCCCAATGATGCGATGGTATCAAGTGAGACGTCACTCAACTCCACGACCACGATTTTTTCACCGCCACCAGGAAGCAAGGTGACGTTGGAAGCAAGTTCTGTAGCCTGGGCAGCGTCGGTCAAAATAAAGGCAGAGGCGGCAAGTGAAGCATCGGTGCTTCCAGAAACAGCAACGCGCTCAACAGAAACACCTTCTAAATCGGCCATGACTTGGGTATAGACATCAGCAGAGAAAATGACCTTGTAAATGCCGGCGTCCCAAAGCTGTGTAGCCTCCTCAACAGAGGCGGCGTGGGCCCAATAAAGGGTAGACTCAGTCTGGTTAACGAGCGCCTTGACTTGGTCTACACTACCTTTGACAATAACATAGTTAAAATAAGAGGCTGAGTTGGCAAGTGAGCCCTGTGAGGCGTCTGCCAAATCAATAAGAGGCACAAACATGTCTGTTTATTTTTAGAATAGAGGAGAAAAGATGTAGAAAAACAAAAAAAAACAAAAAAATGATAATCTTTACAAATATAGAAGTGTTCTGCTGTGACTCACTGTTATCTCATACTTTAAGAGGTGTTTGAAAACAAAAGCCACTACATCGGCATTTCAAAAGAGATATATAAGAGTTTTTTACCATCTTTCATTAAACGTCATCTCTGTAAAAAAAATAGTGGGTGTCGTGCATCATGAGTTAGTTTAAAATACGCTTTGATTTCTCTATTCTTAATCGCCAATTTGATAAGATAACAATATAAAAAAGGCCGTCATCTATGATGATTGATATAATCTTATTTCGACAAAATAGCTCAATATAAGGGGATGTATTTAGCTATTCTATTAATTCTACAGAGGACGCACATATCTTCTTCCAAACCTCTGTACTAACAAAATAAAATAAGATGGGTAACTATAGTTTATATCAGCTTTTTTTTACAACATGAATTTGAAACGCTACCATGATGATCCAAACGAAGGAACGAAGATCGCCAAACTTAAATTTAAAATTGAAACAGAAACGCTTCTATCTGATAACGTTTTTTTTTCTTTTTTTTTGGAGACATCAGCTATTTTTTTCTTTGATATAAAATAGATGTCTTGAAAGTGATATTTGCTGACGATAATAAAGTGTGAACAAAACTTTGTTAAAAGAGTTTTTAAAGTTAGAAATGAAGGATAGAAAAGCTCTTGATTTTTAATTTTAAAGGAGTTTTTTCTTGTTCCTGTTATCTGATTTTATGAAAATAAAGAATTCATTTTACGAACATCCGGTCTTTTTGGTAAGGCTGTGGATCTCTTTACAAAAATAAACAGCGAGAATAGTAATATTTCTTTGTATAAAATGTTTTAAAAAAATGAACAATGTTTTATATAAATGAGGAGTAATAATAATAAAATGTGTGTGTGTGTATATAAACAGTAATAAAAAAAAGTAGAATATTATGGTAAATGTGATTATGGAATTAACACAATGGAACATTCACAGCCAAACCACCCTGGCTTGTTTCCTTATATTTAGTCATCATATCTAGACCTGTCTGACGCATAGTTTCAATGACTTGATCTAAGGACACCCTGTTATCTCCATCACCATTTAATGCTAGTTGGGCTGCTGCAATAGCTTTGACAGCTGCTAGTGCGTTACGCTCAATGCAAGGAACCTGTACAAGTCCAGCAATTGGATCACAAGTCAAACCCAAGTTGTGTTCCATACCAATTTCAGCAGCATTCTCTACTTGCTCGATAGTACCACCCATGACAGCTGTGAAACCTGCAGCAGCCATGGAGCATGCCACGCCAACTTCACCTTGACATCCAACTTCAGCCGCTGAAATACTTGCACCACGCTTGAACAGCATACCAACAGCTGCTGTGGTGAGTAAAAACTCCATGACATCATTTTCCGGGTTTTCAGATATAAACTCCAAGTAGTATTTCAAAACGGAAGGAATGGTACCTGCGGCACCATTAGTAGGTGCTGTCACAACGCGCCCACCACACGAATTTTCTTCATTGACAGCAATGGCGTAAACAGATAAGTAATCTAATGCAGGCAAGAAAAATCTCTTTCTTGGTCGCTTTGGTAGCACCGAAAGTGAGAGAGGTGTGTTATCAATACATCCGCTTCGATCTTCTATTGATTGCTCCTTGACATGTTCAGAATCTAATGCGATATGAGAGTCCGTATATGTTTTTTGAGATACAACAGGTCCATAGAGTCCTTTTAATAGCTTTTTGTAAAGGCCAGGTGCTCTTCGGCGTACATTTAGTCCACCAGGAAGGAGTTCTATAATTATCGAAATAGAACGAGTTAGTGTTCGTTTCATGAACAGTTATCATAAAAATGAAATAAAATACCTTTTTCACTTGCCATCACACCATTTTTGATACTCTGATCCATTGTATTCCAAAGCCGTAACAATTTTGATCTGATTTCTTCTGGAGTTGACCACTTCAATTCATTCTCAAATACGACCTGAGCAATCGTCATATTTTCACGCTTACAAACTTGAAGAAGCTCTTCAGAATTTCTAAATGGAAGGCTCACAACAGCAATGTCTTGCTGGCTTCTTTCTGCTATTTTTGTTTTGTCGCCGTCTCTCTTATAATATACATTTTCACCGTGATCTAATTGTGTAGCTTCATTTACGACAAATCCTCCTCCAATACTGAAATACTCGTTTGTAGCAACCATATTTGCATCTGTATCATAAGCACAAAAGCGAAGACCATTTGGATGCTGAGGTAGTGTTTTAAAGTAATTGAAAATCAAGTGACGTTCAGGGTTAAAATGAATACGGTGTGTACCATTAAGATGAATACAATGATTGGCGTGGATATCTTCTACTCTTGACTTAATAGTAGATGTTTCAACTGTATCAGGAGATTCGCCCTCAATTCCCATTAAAATAGCTTCTGGTGTACCGTGACCTTTTCCTGTCAGTGCAAGTGAACCAAACATATCTGTCTCACAAAAAAAAATGTTAAAATTTTCCAAATTTGGATAATCAATCGTTACATTACCAACTCTTAGCGTATGCACACGTTCTAGGAGATTATGTTTTTCCAGATCACCAATAAATATCTTGGCTGCTCTCATGGGTCCTACTGTATGCGACGATGAAGGTCCAATACCAATTGAGAACAAATCAAAAGTAGATACCACTGCATGATGATCAGCATTAGGGTCTATTCCTGGCTCTTGTAAGTTTGGTAAAATGGCAGCAGTTGAATATGATCTGAGTGCACTAAACCCAGTTCTGTGCAAATGGCGGGTAGCGAGTTTAAGCGACATAAAAGCACTCATTATTGTTATTATAATTTGTGTCAATTGATTATTATCTGAAAAAAAAAAATAATAAACGTGGGGATACTTCCAGGTATTTATATCAATATTTATTTTGGTTTTATAAATCTCCAAATACGTAAAGTAAAAATCATTCACACGCTTTAAAAATATTTATTATTTATATCTATCTTTGATACTTTGATATCTATCTCGATTTTGTGTATAAAAGCACAAAAGTATTTTTTTATATCCTCTATATATTTACTTGTTTTATACATCACGATAATAAAATTAGTCAATCCCATAACTAAATTCTATGTTTTGGTTGCGACATCAAAATCAAGATTACCAAAAGGACTAGTCTAATCGTTGAAGCATATAAAAATTAATTCACTTTCCTCTATTATTATTATTGTTCTATTTCTCACTTACAGCACAGGACATGGTTGACTTTTGATCCGTAAAAGCTAACGTGATTGGATAGCGAAACAACATAATAGTGGGCATAATATCAAACAAGAGAGTGATCTCCTTATTTTTTGATTCCATCCCACAACTGGAAAACAACTGTCTTAGTGATTTTGAATCTTCAGAAATTGATGGATTTATTTCACTGTGAAAGGGAAATGTAAGATTGGTAACACAATGAGCACCTAAAACTAGGTTATGCACCTCTCCTGTTCCAAGAGTTTTATTGGTGGAAGGATGATAAACCTAATTGTAATCATCCATTAGACGTTTTAGTTTATAAATTACAATTGTTTTCGTATACTTTTTAATATAAAAAAGAGAAAGAAATATAAAACATACCACTGTTTTTATCCTTTCAAAGGATATTGGGAAATAGTTTTCATTATAGACACTATAAGAAAGATCAATATTTAGATTATAATTAGGCTGTGAGTCGTTTCGATGAATATAAGCGCCATTCCTAGATAATGGGGTGGATCCTGTAAACATAATTGATGGCATTTTAAAGGTGGTGATAATTAAACTTATTGCTGTAATAACAAGAATAATACAGAGGAATAAAAGACAACATAATGTCCTTAACCACATTGGTAGGCACGGGAAACATACGCAGCAAAGTAGACGATATATTGATGCTTTTTTTCGACCCTTGAGCTTATATTCTTTTTTACTCTCAAGATCTAATTCTCATTTTGTTTAGTTTAAATAATGATATATTGGTGTCTCCTTCACCTTTACAGGAATCGAGAGTTGATGAATTGGGTATAAAATTGGAGTCATTTCCATATCGATGATTGTTTTGAATAAAATTGTGGTGTTTCATAGTTAGATAGGAAGATAAAGAGAAAAATCAAGAGCTGATTCAAATATTCTATTCTATGTTTATATACAAAGTTGTTTACATTCACAAGAAATTATTTAGCTGACTTGCATGATGAATTATCCAAACATAAATAAAGATACTTTTATTTCGCGTAGTAATAAGTAAAAATAAATGCTCCAAAGGTGTTCTCGTCGTCAATTTCACATTAGGCTAATAAAATTTTCAAATATAAAAACTTTTTCATAAAACAAAAACACTTATAATATTACTTGAGATTTTACCATGATCGAAAAACACATTGATTCAATTTTCTCTTGATAGCTTAATCTTCAATGGTATTAAACTAAATCTCTAAAAATAATTATTGAATAGTTCATATCCGAGGTAGCTTGAATTTCAATATCAACTTCGTATTTTTTCGAGTAAAAATGTAGTAGAGTTTACACAATAAAAAGACTAGTGTGGTATAAATTAAGAGATTATTTTACTTTTAAAGTTTTCTATGTTGAATTTTTGTTAAGAATATATTATTATTTATTCTCATGAGCATTTACTCACACTATTGTGTAGTATTAGCGTATGATAGTACAAAGAAATATTATTTACTCAAAATGGAGTATTTATCTATACTACCAAAATCAAGAATTACAGATGTACGAATAGCAGACAAGTTTGTCATAGAAAAAAAAGCCACTACACGTATTACCAGCTGAATTTTCGTAGCAGGTACCTTGAAGCTCACCATTACCTTTATTCACATAAAATTCCCAAACACCACTGGGGCGTCTGTAGAAATCCAATTGGCCCATACCACAGAGCCCCTTATCAATCCTGAAATAGACACGTCCTTTAATATCAGCAATACCTCGACCATTGATATCAGCAACACGGCCGGCACGATCGCCTTTATATATGGATTAAATATATAGATGCCTATCAAAATAAAATGATGGAATAAAATCGTGCTCTTACCATTTTTCCAACACTTGCAATTGTAATAGTTTGATGGACAAGCTTCCATACCAGTTCCTCCCCCAGGAGCAATTCCTTGTAAGACATGGAAGTCGCTGTAAGCCGTAGTTATCAAGGAAAATAAAACAAATAGACAAATGCTGGTTTTCATTGAAGTCTTTGAACTATTAAATTGCCTGCATTCTTTCTTTTAAATACAGGTATTTATATGTTTCTAGCAAGGAATGATATCCTAATTTGTACAATCCGGAGGCGCCTTAAGACAAGCGAGCGCATCTTTTTTCAACATATAATAACGCGGAACAATGATTTAAAGAACTAGAAAATTCACAAACTTAAAGTTATTTGAATTTACAAACCAAAGCATAATACCATCAAATTTAATTGAAAGTAATTCAATACACTCCTATTAATTACTAAATTACTTACTGTAGTTGAACTTATTTTAACCACTTTAATAATTGTTTGTTGTTTAACGTAATGTATGTTGAATCCACCAAATAAAGAAATTATATTCGTTCTTTGATGCATATTGAATTGTCACCTTCAATTACTATACCCCTTTACAAAGAGTATAAAATTGAAACTACTCCTTTCGAACTACTCAAAGTAAAATCTATATTGATCACATTAGCGCGTATATAGTCATTTAAATCAGAAGTAAATTGTGTCATTTAAGATCATATATAATATCATATGATGCACAATGTTTATTATACAAACATTGACCTGGGACTTGGTCTAATTTTGTTATTTGAAGGCATCACGTATATTTTTAAGCCGAATCTAATTTACCGAACACGGTATCAAAATAGGATGTAAATGTCTAATCGGTTATAGACTCTATAAAAATTGCAGGAATAAAGGGGAAAGTGACTGCGCAATTTTTAAAAGGGGGACTTAGTTCATTGGTAATGCATTTACAACTTTAAGTGTTTTTTTTGTTTTAACTCATCTGAAGAAATACAGGTGATTACTTTTTATTCATAGAATGGATTTTCAAATGTTCAATTGCTAAAATTTGAGAAAAAATTACGTAAGAGTTAATTTTATCAGCTTATCATCATCGCGATTAGACCTACTAAATTACTTGTAAATCCATACCTCAAACCATAAATAATGGCGGAAAACATGTGTTCATTTATAATGAAGAAATGATTATCATCGTATATAAAAAATTATATTTTATTAAATGTTGGTCCTTTTACATATAAAAATAATACCAACAGACATTTGTGGCCCTTTCTAGGAAATAAAAGCTTGGTAAAAGATGGGATCGAAATTTTAAACAAACTGATGCCAAAAAAAACAGACCAGAAGAATGGATGAGGATATCGCATGATACCTCTATGGAGGAGCTGCTATTTATTTTAACCTTCAATTCATTCAGTAAGTAGTATTCAAAATATAAAAGGAAATTAAATGTACGGTTTATAATATATACATTTAGCACATTCTATCAATGATTGGTTTAATCCATCTAAATCTTCAAATATATCACAGTAATTACATTGCACATTGCGAAACGTGCACATCGTTTTACAAATACTTCTATCCGAAAGGTGTTGTACTATTAATATAAATACATTCTCTCGCTTTTAATACAATTAAAATTATCAGCCATATGAACAAATATCTCAACTGATTGAAATTAAGTATACGTATTTGCGTTTAAACTTTACAACATGTTATACATACATGTAACCAGATTTTTTTTTCTTCTGAAATATCATAAATATATTGTTTAACAAATGATCAATAATAATAAAGCCGCAGTTTACCGAATAACACTGTCGAAAAAGTGTCCATTTTATTTTGTACTATACCAAATATAACACTCGTATTATATCAGCTGTCGTATTTATGACAGGAACTAGATATAAACATCTAGTAATAGCGAAAGCAGAAAAAAATTAAATATAATAAATATATCAGCTATAAGAATAAAACAACATTATTTGATATGTAATATCAGAACGTACAATGAACAGAAATGGTATAGAGTTTAAAATCAGGACGTTCTAGAGTTCAATAACCTGTTTACGATGATGTTGTTCAATGATCTCGGCTTGATGAGTAAGAATTTCATTATATAATCTTACCATTAAAATCAAACACAGACCAAGCTGATAATGCTAGTGGATTTCAATAGTTTTTTATTTTTTTTTCTCATCTTAGCCTTTTGCTTAACACTGTCTATTGGTGGAAATAGTTTATCCGGGATCGAGAAATTTATTCGAGAAAAAAATAAAAGGCTACTGAAACCCGCTATTATTCATATAAAGTCGTTCTACTGGTTATAAAAATAATTATTATTCCATAGTATGCATTTCGATCGAAAAGTTAAAGTATCTATTAGCATAAACAATAAATACCTCTACATTTATTTCCCAGAAAGTTTGTCTAAATCAATAAATTGTATGTCTAACTAAAGACTATATGCTTCATTCTATCACGTGTCAAGTCTCATTATACTATATGATAGAACTTGATAAAAAGAAAACCATTCTTTCAATTGATTTGTATTGACACTATGACAATAAATCCTTCTATTTAACATGATTAGGCCCATTACGACATCTTCTTACAAGCACAAATGTAACATAATCCACGATGTATATATAGAACCAGGTTTAATTTTATAATCCTATACAAATTGCTTTTATTATATGCTAATATCTGGCCAATATCAAACCATATACATCCGTTAAACTCTCAATAACATTTTCTATAGTCTTCTTTTAAGGGTATATAAGAGCTAAGTCTTGGATGATTGCTTGCAAGATATATTAGTACATCAAATATCCCACCGATATAAAACCAAAGTCGGTAAATAATAACTGAGAAGAAAAAAAAATAGGAAAACATGAATACGTGCCAGAAGATACCATTGTTGGAAGTTTTGAATTAAAAATGCTGTTATTAACTTATCAATATTTCAATTTCTATATGAAATTGAATGTTTCATTCTTAACCGATTTAAAAACAAAAAGTGGTTAACAAAAATAGTTTTTAAATTACTTTTATCGTAAACCGTGAGTGATAGAAACCTGTAGGACTAGTCGCGCCGATTTCATGCCATAAAAGACTTGGTTTTGATTACCATTTTAAATAAAACTTTTACATCGAGAAAAAAAGTTTATTTGACATTTGTTGGTACACGTTAAAAAGATATTTGATATTATGTCATATGATACATTAATATGAAATTACAGGTTTAATTTTGCACATATTAAAAAAAAAAACTATATAAACCGTTTGAATTTTTACCAACATCTTCTTCATACTATAAGCACATGAAGTTATACAAAGAGCTTTATAAAGCTTTTCCGCTTTTATTATTTATCACTTTGGCCTATTCACAGCACCAGTATCAGCAAGATTATGACACTCTACAAGAAAGCTATGTTGATCCTCGAAATATAATGTTTATATCCATGCATGGAGGATCTTCACATGTTACATGGGTGTTTTCTTTTCTTGACGAATTGAGTAAACGAGGACATAGTATTACTTATGTCACAAGGGTAAATATATCCTTTATATTGAGAAAGTCACAAATATGATTATCTTGAGCTAATTTAGGATGCAATTATTCAAGGACTTTCATAAACATTTTGCAGACCCTTATCCTCATTTCAAAACAATTGTATTGGATGGTCAACCAGCATACTTGGAAAATGTATATCAAAACCACAAACACTCATCAAAGTCAATTAAAGCAATGTTAAAACAAACTTACAGCAATTTTAAAACCGATTATCCAGCCTTCAAAAACATTATCCAACAAGAAAAAATAGATTTACTTGTATGTGATTTCGGCTCTTCTATTGGCTGTATCGAGGCATCTAACCAGACAAATGTTCCTTATATTTCAACAATGGCATTCGCCATGTCAAAAGGTAACTACTTGGTTTTTTTCTTTTGTTATTTTTTTCATTGACTATAATTTCTTATTTGAATATTTCTCTCTTTAGATGCTGGTGCACCGTATATAAACAATAAAATAATCACAAGGTATGATACCACTACACTTGAAATGTCCTTTGTACAACGCTTCTGGGATAAATTTCTAGTACTTCCTACATTATTTTATGAGGCAGCCAGTGAAGTCTCTAAGCATGTAAATGAACGAAAAGAAGCGGGTGTATCATATATCATTGGAGAATTACATCCAAAAGTACATCATAATTCCCTCAAGATTGTGAATAGTATGTATGGGATAGAAGCAGCTCGGCCCATGGGACCGCTAGTAGAGATGGTCGGACCCATCATTCCGCGAAAATATGTTTCTCTCACTTCTGATTTAAAAAGTTTTCTGGATAATTACAAACGTATAATTTATATTGCTTTTGGTCAGCATGCTATACCAAGTCAAAAAGATCTTACACTAATACTGACGTCTGTATTGGAGAATGTTGAAAATAAGGTATATGACGGGTTTTTATGGGGCTTCCGCAGAAATTTGACCGAGTTTCCAGAAACCGTTATAACAAAATCCGGAAACCTTTATTATACAAAAGACTTGTTTAATCAAAAATATAACAATATGAGATTTATTCGATGGGTTCCTCAGACCGCGGCCATGATACATCCGTCTGTTACTGTATTTTTGACTCATGGTGGTGCCGGCTCCTTTTATGAAGGGCTTTATTCCGGAAAAAGGCTCCTCGTCTTCCCTTTCTTTGCAGACCAACCTGGAAATGCATTTACAGTTCAACGAAATAACCTTGGTGGATTCCTACGCTTTGATAGTACTCAAGAGGAAGCGACAAAGCTAATGGAACATGTTGGAATGGACATTACTGGGGAGATACAAAAGAATGTCAACCAATTTAAAGCATTGGTTCAGATCCATTCAAGACACGGGTCACTCCGAGCTGCCGATTTAGTTGAAGAGGTACTCTATACTCATAAAGACACTTTGCTTCCTCACCGATATGAAGTATCTCGCGAGATGTCATTTATTAAGGCAAATAACATTGACCTTTATATGACAGCATTCGTTATTCTATTCTTTATAATTATTATTAGTTCATATTTGACTAGATTCATATGTAAAAAGTATTTTTTCAACCCACCATTATCAAACCCAATAAAGAAAGTTGAGTAATTTTATGTTTTATTAAAACTTGCTTCAAAATAAGCTGTATTACATAAAAACCATCGTAATACAAATGTCGCACCATAAACATATACTCGAACCATTTAAATCTATTCTTTTTTTATCATTTAATTACTTTTTTTTATATTAAACTTTTTTTTTTTCCCTCGTTCCACCTCTTTCTCTTTCTCTCTCTTTCTTTCTTAGTATTATATGTTTTCCTTTAGAAAAAAAAACAAAAATACTAATACAATAACAAAGACTCCTGAGAGTACAGCCACAGACGCTCTGTTTGCTAGTTTAAAAAGTGAGTTTATTAACAATTTAAATTGTTAAGAAAAAGGTTGAAGAAGATATACAGATAACTCTTGATATTGCTATAATAATGAAGGAATTAACCAAAGAGGAGAATAGGAGATGGCATTTATTTGGACGAAGATGTCACGATAAAGCTGATTGAAAACGATCCTCGCGTATTTTGTAAAATTGGAGATGCTTATTACGAAAAAAAGACAAATCTGAACTACGCAAAATCGTTCGACTGGTATCAAAAAGCAGCACTTGAAGGACATCCAAGGGGGCAGCTTTTGTTGGGCAAGATGTATTTTTATGGACATGGAGTGAACCAAGATGACGCAAAGGCAACAGAATGGTATCAGAAGGCAGCCAACCAAGGGTATCGAGATGCACAATATGAGCTAGGGCACATGTATTATTTGGATCGAGGACTGACACGAGATTACCAAAAAGCTCTAAAGTGGTTTTCAAAGGCATCAGATCAAGGTCAGGTTGAGGCACAGTATAAAATTGGAGTCATGTATTATTTCGGCTATGGAGTCACAAAGGACTACTACAAATCACTTGAATGGCATACAAAGGCAGTTCAAAAAGGTCATCAAGGCGCCAAAAAACAAGTCAATTTATTAAACAAATTGGGTATCTACCTTGAATATAGTAGTGTATCAGGTATAGAGCAGCATCAAGATATCGATGGTAAGCAACACATACACACATTTGGAATGGAGTGACTTATAATTACTTTTCAATCTGAATCGACAATAATAGTTCCATACTTTTCACTAAACGCCAACAATAATGAAGAATCGACAGTAGATCACCAAAGCACAGGTCCTGGGTTGGATAATTGGTTAACAGACCAAATAGACCAAATAGAGAATACACCGATGAAACATATCGAAGCAAATGAAAATACCAAAAGCGAATTGGAAGAAATCAAATTACAATATAAGCAATTAGAACAAAAAATGCAAGAGGAGTTAAGGAAAAAAGACGAGCAGCTTGAAGAAATTAGACAACAATTACAAACTTTGCAAATTCAAAATTCAAAAATGAACACAACTGAAAAAGAACAATTTCAAAAATCTGATGGAGAATCAACGAAACAAGATGAGGACTCAAACGAAATAAAGGGTTCTTAAATGTCTTTATTTGGAAGTTGAGAAGTTTTGTTAATATTATTGTGTGTTTGTGTCTGTGTGTACACATGTTTGAATGTGTGCCTTATTTAACGATTTGTGCAATTAAAAAGAGGCTGAGATACTTCCATTAATTTGGTAATATCTTCTTTTTATAATGATTCGACAGATATATTTTTTAGATATAAAATCTAATACTTGTATTGAAATTAATGACAATGGCATGTGCTGGCCGTTATTCCGCTATTTGTAACCAAGTAATGAGGATAGTCATAACAGTATTGTGCGAAAGTTGTACTTTATATATATATAAAATAACCATTCGTTATTGCTAATTACTTTTGCTCTTTTGTAAATAACGATGGTAGTAAACTTAATTAAATCATTGATGGGTCTAATCCAGATCAAATGTGATACACGGGTTGGAGAAACACGGACCAAATCTTGATTTGTATAACCTTCTTTTTGGTAATAAACCATAACCCTTTCTTTCCTTCTTTGCCTTATTCACCACGAAATTTTTAGTAAGTTTTAGTATTATATTTTTTTTTTTACCATTCTCTATGATTGTTATCAGTTTTTAACAACATTAACAATCCAATTATTGTAAATACTAAATACTCGAGCATAATATCACTATTTAGGCGGAACCTTAACACGTTTAAGTCCTCCTATTGTGAAGCCCAAATTAGCAAAAACAAGCTTACATACACGAATATTTGAGAGTATTTCCTTTTTGGGTTTCTTATATTTTTAAAGTTTTGTTACCAGACCCACCCACTTTACACTGGAAAAAGAAGGATCGGGGAAGGGCTACAGACTCTTCTTGGTGGTGCAAAAAATAACTTAAAATAGAATTACATTTGTATTTAATATTGAGCTACAGTGAAAAAATAGGTTTTCACTTAAAATAAAAAAATAATCCCTATAATACACGGAGGATGAAGATGGAGAGAGAGTAAGTGGGGAAGGAAAGGTTCTTTATACAACTAGTTCGAAAAGGACACAAGTGCAAACCTTGACACCTAAAGTCAGATGATACAGAGAGGATAATGCTAAAGGAGACAACAGCTGAAAACAGAGAAAGTGGACCAAGTGAAATCGACGCAAGAACAATAGAATAATACTTACTAGGAACAACCGGAACACATGAAAAAAGGTGAAGGTCTTTGCAAGACAAGAAAGACTAGAATAACAATATGCTAGTTTGGTGCTATCACTATCACATAATAAAAAAAATATATTATCACACATTTGAATATAAAATATGTTGTTTGTCTAAAAAATGAATGAAGTAAAATACAACAAAGAAAGTAGAATTTAATAAGATAAGTACTCGCTAAAAAGCCAATGAAAGTGAGAGAAAAAAGACATCTTTTATAGCTTTACAACAACTTACATTATTTGGTTTTTTTTCAACACAAAATCATTGGCTCATTGCATTCAAGTATTAAATTACATAACAAGCTTTAAAAAAACAAAGTAAAAGTGATATATTATATATACTTCAGCACTCCGGTCCTGGTGAAGCCTCTCTTACTGATTGCAGAAAGTAAAATATCTCTGTTTGTGTTAAACGCTTTTCCATTTGTAAAACTAACACATTTAGTAGTGTGAAATGTACTTGAAAAGCGACAGGCTTTTATTAGTGATATTTTGTATCTGTCATAATCAAAAAGTTGATCAGAATTCAATTATACGATAATTGGTTATATATAATGTAATTGATTTTGCTTATTAAAGATACCGATGGTAGAATCCAAAGGAAGTGTTTGATCAAAATAATTAAACCGAAAGTTGAGCTGTCAAGTCTTTAGCATAGATGCAATATTTATAACGTTTATATTCCTTTATATAACTACTAATTAAAAATTGGCACTTTGACAGTAAGTCATTTATTTAATACATAATAACAATATGAAGAAAAAAACACTTGATAAACATGAACCTTGGCATAAAAAAAAAAAGCGGAGTTTACATTGTGTTCAGGACTGATTGGCTATTTTTTATCGGAAAAATAATGATCCTATCCAAAAAGAAACTTACAAATGAAACTTTCTTTTTTCTTCCTTTTCTCACTCTTCTCACTACATATTTTTAGAAACCAAATGAATAGCCATAGATATCAACAGGTAAATATAATCCATTTTCGTTTATTTCTTCAACTAACTCGTATAATAAGATCCCAGTTACGGGTGACGAAATAGAAGGACATAGACAGCAACAAGCTATTACTACTGCATCAGAACCACATCAAAGAAGTGATTTAGAGGAAACTTTTGACATTCAAGATGAGGAGGACGACAATTATGAAAGTCATCAGCTACTTCCACCCAACCCGCCCGTCCTAAATTCTTCCTCTTCTTCTAGTTCTCTTCAGCAACACCAAGGACATTCCACCACTACAAATGACGGTGTATTTTCAAACATGTCAGCAAAGCCTGACTCTGAGAGTAATAAAACAGAAGAAGTGCCACCTGTAAGTGCTTTAATTTGTTTTTAATTGATGCCAAGAAACTCTAATATTTTCATAAAAGGCATACGAAGAGGCAGCAGCGGATGCAACTCCGCCCTATTGGCAAACAACAATTATCGCACCTGCAGGATTAGGCGATATGGTTCTGGTAGAAGGTTTGCCTGTGGGAAATATATTCAGTTTCTTGTGGAATTTATTAGGTAGGGGAAATAGTCTGATGTTTTCTTATCAATGCTCTTACTTTTATTATCATATTTATCGATATCCAATCCACTATAGTCTCATCTAGCTTCCAATTGGTTGGTTTTATGCTGACATACTTACTACATACATCGCACGCAGCCAAAGTAAGTTGGATCCTACAATGCATATAAATAGTAACAATGACTAACAATATACAATAACAGGACGGTGCAAAGGCCGGCTTAGGAGTAACGTTAATTCAATATGGTTTTTATATCCGTAGCAGTAAGTAGTACAAGAATAGATCATACAGCTTGGTTGAGTACTTATTGTCTGAAATGATATTAGGAGGTACTCTTGACAATGGATATGGTTATGATGAAGAGGAGGCCACAACACCAGAAGAAGATGCTGAGCAAGCTGATATTATCGCATATTTGATGATGTTTATTGGCTGGTTTATTATACTTCGCGCAGTTGCTGACTATAATCGAGCTCGTAAAATGGAGAAAATCATCTGCTCAGAACCCAGTGCAGAAACCATTGTTTAAAGGAAATCACCTTATATATAATCTTTGTAATATAATACTCTATATGCTTTTTATTGCTGAACTTTATAGATTCACAATTACATTTGTGCTTTAATACATATAATAATAAAACCCTCTTAATTTATCACCAAAAAAAGAAAATAATAATAATAATAATAATAATAATATTTTTTTGTTATCATCATCGTCGCTTTTATTATTAAATAAATCTAGTATACACTTGTCGAATAATGTTGGTATGAATCGACTTTTTTTTGTTTTAATTACAATTGATCGCCCTTTTCATTGCTATCCTTTTCAGCTCATCGTTTATTTTCCTGCATTCTTTCTAGCCTCCTTCTCAAGGTTGTCCTTAAATGCTTTGTAGAACTCAGAACCGTGCTTGGTACCTATGAAAAATGAAAAATGTCAGAATCAAGTTCTTCTCTGTTTCACACATAGACAGGTATTATGTATATTCTCATATATGTATGTATACATAAACACCCCGTCCCTCCATTTGATCTCTATGGACTTTAACATACCTTTGTCAGTGATGTTAGATACATGATGATGAGTCTTTGCTGCCATACGGTTAAACAGAGGGCTTGCTAATAAGCGTTCAGTGATGAAGCTTGAGAACCAGAAATTGACAATCTTTTGGAACATGGTAGCGAAGCAAAAACAAATAGAATAGAAGAGTGTGTAAGAAGAAAAAAAGGAAAAAAAGAACTTTTCCAGGGCCTTTTTAAAAGAGTGAGGGTGAACCATAGACAAAAGTCACAAAACCACTCCGATAAACCAATCAGGAATTGGATCACAAAGAACTTGCTGGCAAAACTTAAATATTTTTTTTAATGCGAATGCTTTACTAATGCTGCTGTCGAGACTACTAGTAATATATATTACCATGGAGTGCATTTAACCAACTATGTTTCTATTAAAAAACCGAGTATACGGACAATGGTAACCAACAGCTTAGCCAAGCCGAAACATTTTCTTCGCATTTTTTAAGCTTTTCAAGGCACCAAAAAAAGCTTTACCTGCTTTCTGGATTCTCTACCAATCATCAAAACGATGTGTCATAATTGAGTTTAAAACATCAAAACACTCCACACAATAGACTCGTGTGTAATTATGAGTAAGTTTTATCATCTCACCCTTTGCTTTTAAATATCCTTCAACTTTTTTTTACCTTCATCTCTCTATCTCTCTCCGTATCTCTCTCTCTCTATATATATATAAATAACTTCATCTTTGATACGATCTGCAGCAACAATGAGTCAATACAGCAACGTAGAGGTAATTCAACTTTTCAGCCCTGAAGATATCGAACTTGCCTATCATGTCAGACGAGTTGTGTATGTACACGAATACGGTTATGCAGAAAATGTGGTAACAGACCAAGATGATGAAATAGCAGAACATTTTGCAGCTGTTGCCGATCTCACTACTACAAATCAAGTTATGAAAAGAGTACCTGTCGGTACTATCCGTCTCTTCCGTTTACCAAACAATGTAGCAAGATTAGGTCGTGTTGCCGTTATTTCGGATGCACGTGGGTTAAAGATCGGCAAGTTGCTAGTCGAGTCGTTTATTGAACATGCTAAATCCAAAGGTTATGACTCCATTGTCTTACATGCAGTCTCTGAAAAACGTTTCTTTTACGAAAAATTGGGATTTAGCTTGGAAGAAGGTGATGATATGGAATTTGAGGAAGATGGGACTCCTCATTTGAGATTATGGATGCGTCAACTTCAAGCTACCTCTGCTTAGATACCAAAACAATAAATGATATAATAGAAATAAAGATGCTTGTCTTAAGTCTTTTGACTATGGTTTCAGGGTTTATAAACATTTAATTTCAACAATTCATTGTTTTGTCAATGTTAAATCTTGGTTTAAATATGTATATGATGACTCTAAATGTGTATCAACTGATGCCAAAAAAGCTTCGAATCTAACAGCAATAGTTATAATGGTGAAGTTCATACATAATAAAAAACGCTTACACATTTTCATTCAACTCTTGTTCAAATATCTTTGTGTGAATGTATTTTCTTCTAAACTCATCAATTTCGTCCTTATAAAAACAAACATATAAACAAAACAATGCTGAATCATAAAGAATTTAATTTGTATTACCTTGTATCTAGTAGGATCAATGGGATATTTGGTTTCAACTGATTCAACCCTTTTGTTATAACACTGAAATATGGGCTGGTCCAGTAATAGTCCTAAGGCAGGAGCTTTAGGAATATTGATCTTTGGTTCATCAAACGATGCATCAATGATTGAATTAGGTGTATTAGTTCTAACAGACAGCATAGCCATAGCTTATATACATAAATGTGTGTGTGTGTTGAATGAATATTAGAAATCATCATTATAGATGTTAATAACATTATTCTTACATATCATTTTGCGAATTTGATGGAGCATAAATGACTGTCCATGTAACCTTACGCTGATCCATTCCATCCCTTCAATAATCATAGGTTCTTGTATCTAAAATATATTACTACTACTGTTGCTTTTAAGCTGGCCTGCCTCTCTTACATCGATGTCAATAATATATCTCCTTGTTGCATTTTCTTGTAACCCTCGTCTTACAGTGTAATTATGAAAATCATGAGTTCCCTTAAACTTTAACATTGCATCCTTAAACATATCAAATTTATCCTTTGATACCCGATAATCCAAAAGTTCCTGTTGACTTTTGGGTGTGACATAAAAAACGGCTGCACTGTCATCTGTTAATATCTTGATATCTTTGTTCGAGGTTGGCTCCCTCTTAATTACTCTTTCTAATGGAGGCTGTAGTGTATAAGTTGGTAATAAATACTCATAAATACGAGAATCACAAGCTGTCTTTGCGTGGAAACTTCTTTGCGTTTCAACAAGGCCTTTGAGAGAGAAAGTGAATAACATAAAAAGGAGCGAAAATGAGATCCTTACCCCATACTCTAATCTGATCTGGTAATATATTGTTTATTTTGGAGACAATATTCTCATCTTGAATAATCATTTTTAATGATATGACATTACAAGCGGCATGAACACCTTTATCAGTACGCGCAGCTCTCATCAATTGTACTTTTTTGGGGTCGGCAGAATTGTCGGTTGATATCGCACCTGCTTTACAAAATGCGTCAAATAACACACCCTCTATTGTATGTGCATCTGGATTGCTATATCTTTTGTTAATGAAAAATAAGAGTGAATGAAATAGGAACCTACAGCTGCATGCCTTGATATCCTGACCCATTAAAACCTATCATGACTGCCACTTTTTTCTTTGGTAACCTTGCCTCTTTCGCATTAGTGCTTTCTTTTTGAAATGCGTCATTTGCTTTCCATGAAGTAACTCTTGTAAAATACTCTTTACGTTCTTTTGAAGTCTTTATTCTTGTGTTGTTGCTATTGCTTTTACAAGTAGAGAATAAGCGCTTACAACTAAAAATAGTGCAAGTTCTAAGCATATTATACAATAAACAGAAGAGCGTAAAAATTTTATCAGGGTAACAATCCCCATTTTTAGATTTTGGAGTAACTCTTCTACAAATTAAAATCGAGTAATTGTGACGCATTTTTTCTCTTTCTCTGTATTGTTTGTTTTACTTTCTTTTTAATAAATAGGAAGTATAATGATTAATGAAAGAGAAACAAGTCATCTTGTATTGTTCCATGTCACCATGAATTTTAGCACAAAAACCAATTGCACCCTTTCACTAAAAGAAAAGTAAGCAACTTATTTGATATTCAATGGCTTTGTCCAATGAGTGAAGCCAACTTGATATAAGAGATCATCTTTGTGACTGGATTACTCTGATTTGCTATCCATTTCAATCTCCTCCCTATATAACGAATTGGCCATCTATAAAACCCATACTTTCTCCACATCTTTCTTCCTTTTTTTCCTGTTCTTTTTTTTTTTCATATAAATATATACATAATGCAAATACCTCTTAAAACAAATCCAGATAATTTTCCCTGGGTTGTACAAAAGTATGGAGGAACTAGCGTAGGCAAGTTCCTGGATGAAATTGCGAACACCATTGTACCGTAAGTTGTATACACATACTGTAGTGGTCCCTTTCAGTATCATTTTCATCGGATATTAACATTAATTATAGTTCCTACCTCAAAACAAATCGAGTGGTTGTAGTATGTTCTGCAAGAAGTGGAGAAACAAAAGATAAAGGAACTACCAACAGGTAAAACCGAGAAAAAAAGAACAGTATTTGTGTCGGGGATAATGCGAGTATTAAAAAATGGTAAAATAGACTATTACGGGCAGCAGAGGAGGCATTGACTGAAGGATCTGAAAAGCATTTAGAAATAGTTGAAGAAATTACTCAAGACCATTTAAAAGCTGCTAGAGCATTGATTGCGAATAAAGACATATTGGCTAGGCTAGAATCTCAGCTTACAAACGAGTGCCTGAAATTAAGATCATTTTTGGAAGCAGCAGAGGTAAATTTTAAAGTCACACAGAAAAAGCAAGAGAGGAAGAGAGATTTAATACCATCACCATGTGATCGTCAAAAAGATTATAGATGAGATATCCCCGAGATCAAAAGATATTATTGTTGGTATGGGAGAAACACTTTCTTGTGCTATTGTTACAGCCGTGTTACAAGACAGAGTAAGTAGATAATCAGACTTTTAGATAATTTAATAAATTAATGCAAAAATGTCATTTAGGGAATTGACAGTCAGTTGGTAGTTCTTAATAACATCATCGATAAAGAGTTCACTGTATTAGATCAAAGTTTTTATGATTATATTGCTGAACGTCTCGCTGAAACTATCAAAAGCTGTGAAAACCGTGTTCCTGTTTTAACAGGTATGTATCATCGTCTTGAGACTTTATATACGTATGAGAAAAAAAAGGAATATGGTAGATGGGATGGGTTTATTATTTAAATACAAAAACGCAACTACAAAATATACTTATAAAATATATATATATATATATAATAATTTATAGGTTTCTTTGGTAACGTTCCTGGAAGTTTATTAAGTAGTATTGGTCGTGGATATACCGATCTCTGTGCAGCTTTAGCAGCAGTAGGACTAAAGTCACAAGAGCTTCAGATTTGGAAAGAAGTAGATGGTATTTTTACAGCCGACCCACGTAAAGTAAAGACAGCCCGTCTTTTACCAATCATCACACCTGAAGAAGCAGCAGAATTAACTTATTATGGATCAGAGGTAATCCACCCTTTCACCATGGAACAGGTGATTAGAGCAGAAATTCCTATTCGTATAAAAAATGTTGAAAATCCAACGGGTTCTGGTACCATCATTTTCCCTGACAAAGTTCAAAATGACAATGGCTTTGCAACACCTCCTCCCACACCAGCCGTACTAGCTCAAAATGGTTATCACCTCGATCTATCTCGTAAACATCCAACAGCAGTCACAGTAAAAGATAAGATCTGCGTCTTGAATATTCATTCAAATCGAAAGAGTGTTAGCCATGGTTTCCTTGCGAAAATATTTATGGTTTTGGATGAATACAACATCATCGTCGATTTAATTTCTACTTCAGAAGTCCACGTGTCTATGGCCCTTTCTCCAGATGTGACACAATCCTGCCTGGAAAAGGCAATTTTGGATCTCAAAAAACTGGGCGCGGTAAGAGAAAATGAAAAGCATATGTATCCTTTTCAAGATATTAAAATAGCTATTACCAATAGGTTGATGTCATTAAGGATATGGCTATTATTTCTTTGGTTGGTAAACAAATGAAGAATTTAGTTGGTGTTGCTGGAAAGATGTTTTCTTCACTGGCTGAAGCTGGAATTAGTATCGAAATTATTTCCCAAGGTGCATCCGAAATTAATATATCCTGTGTCGTTGCAGAGTTACATGCATTGAGTGCAATGAAGGCCATTCATGAACGTTTATTAGATTTAGATACCAGTGTCGAATTACCAAATCTATAGAAGATGACGTTCCTATCATTCTGTTTTTGTTTTATTGTTCTTTGTTATATATCAAAAATAAATATATACATATACATATTCGTAATTCATTATATCTTTTTTTCTTTGGAGAGATCGACCCAAGTGTTATGGTCTTAATCCGCTCTCCTCTTTTCTCCTAATATCACGAGTTTTACTGTTGATGTCAATAATGATAAAAGGAGTCGAAATTGATTAATTAAGCATGAGTCCTTTACTATATTTTAACAAAAGGCGAGAAGTAATTTTTTTGCATAAACTTGTAGCAAATTGTCGGAGGAAATATATTTTATTTATAAAAATAGTACGCTGCGATTATGTCATCAACTTTAAGGATTTGGTTTTAATAAAGCTAGTTATATTTGAGTTATTTAAGATCGTTCTCCACGAAGACGGCGAGCTAACTGAATATCCTTGGGCTGAATGGTGACTCTTTTGGCGTGAATAGCAGCGAGATTGGTGTCTATAAGAAAGAAAAAAATAAAAATATTAGATTATTGAAACAACATCACTACTACTCTTTTCTACATACCTTCAAAGAGTGAGACAAGATAAGCCTCCGCAGCTTCTTGCAATGCACCAATAGCAGAGGACTGGAAACGTAAGTCGGTCTTGAAATCTTGTGCAATCTCACGGACAAGACGCTAAATGAAATAATAAAATTAGTATGTAAATATTATGCTTATTTATTTATTTTTTTCTCATACCTGGAAAGGAAGTTTACGAATTAAAAGCTCAGTAGATTTCTAGATAAAAAAAAAGGTTGTTTTTGTTTTTTGTTTTTAGTAAAAATCAACGTGTGTGCATGAAAGATTGGAGGTACGTACCTGATAACGACGGATTTCACGAAGAGCAACAGTACCAGGCTTATATCTGTGAGGCTTCTTTACACCACCTATTGTTTATTGTTATATTGTTGAAGTAGGAATAAAGTAAGTATTGTATTTTGTCATATCAGGAAAGAACACAGGTGCAAAATAAGTAAGGAATAATTACCTGTAGTAGGGGCTGACTTTCTAGCGGCTTTAGTGGCAAGTTGTTTTCTAGGTGCTTTACCACCAGTAGACTTACGAGCGGTTTGTTTGGTTCTGGCCATTTTTATGTTTTTTAAAAAAAAGGTAAAAAGGAAGAAAAGGAAAAGAGAAGAAAAACAAGAAACAAAGACACTCAATTTATTTATATATTGATGTGACGTGGGATTGTTTGATCACCCGCCTCATGTGACTAATGAGAACCAAAGGGTTAAGGAGGCCTAAGTAAAACATGGCCTCTTATTCCATATCCAGCTACGATAGTAAAATCATTGGCTAGTTACATTATCTGCTTTTCTCTCTGGTTTTCTTCTCTCCTGAAAGTTCATTGATATAATAATAACAACCCTGAACTAATAAGATACATTGAATCTTCTATCAGGGATTGATATCTGTATGTTTTTCAGCATATGCAGCTTTTATCCGAATGAGCCTTACTATCTTTTATTATTATTATTATTATTATTATTATTATTATTATTATTATTATTAATACTATTAATATTAAAAGAACTTCGGGCTAGTTTTTATGCGTTCTGATTTGATATGATTTAATTAGATTGTTGTATTGTAAACAACAAACAAACAAATAAAAAAGAAAGAAAATAAAAAAAGCATAGGCCTAAAAAATAGGGATTTATTATAATGAATACATATCATATTAAAACAACTGCTTGTTATATTCGAAGGAGTTAATCTTCCCAAACAGGAAAATAACTAATATAACACAACTTACATCTGAGGATTACTCCACAGATCCAAAGTAATCTGTCAAACTGAACCGTATATGTATTCATTTGACTTTGGTCATTTTATAAATACTTTTCATGACTTCATAAACATATATAACACGCGCAAAAAGTTTTAACAGACTATAAAGATAAATACTAATTTTCTATCATTTTAAAATTATACTGTGTACTCAACTGAAATAAAAACCAATCTTGAGGATTGATATAAAGCATAATTTTTGAATATACGCAAATTAATAGGTTGAACTACTTTTAGACTCATAACTTCTTTAGAGACTTGAACTGATTTTTCAGGAGACTAAAAGT
Source organism: Backusella morwellensis (assembly GCA_024139395.1). Taxonomy (NCBI): domain Eukaryota; kingdom Fungi; phylum Mucoromycota; class Mucoromycetes; order Mucorales; family Backusellaceae; genus Backusella; species Backusella morwellensis. The sequence goes on along the minus strand of VCJI01000974.1, from coordinate 2,997 downwards.
CATTAGTGGCATTTTGTGATTTATCAAATTCAATTGTTTCAAGCAAACTTTTTAGAGTAAAAGTAAAATGGAATTAAGAACAAAGGCTTTATTTTTTAGTAATACTAATGGTAATAGTCTGCCCATCAGTAGCAGCACTAGTTGCAAACAATGCTAATGTTCTGGTATCTTTTACAACTTGTGAAATGCTCTCAGCAGGAGTGATAGATATATTATAGCCATTGGGGTACGTAATAGTAGGTAACACAATTTCAGTAGGAGCATCGATTGAAGTTTTTACAGCAAACACCAAAGAAAATGAACTGTCAGCACTATTGTAACCAAAACTCTGGGGTGTTCCTGCAACGGCAGATGGATAAGCACGGCTGTAGTGGGCCTGAATTTCGGGGTAAGGAGTGCCGTCGCTGTTGTATAAATTTTCATACGCCCAGCCCATCCATGATGTCATATACTTGTCACTGGTATCAACTGCTGATTGTATATTTGACATTTGAGTGGAATCTCCCATCCACATGGTGAATTCCGTTAGTACAGAGGCTGTTTTAAGTCTTTTATTATCACTAATACGATTCTTGATGGTATCTTCAATACTTCCCACCTGAGGTGGATTATAGTAATGGAAGGACTGGACAGTCTTTGAACCATCACCAAGAGGAACGTTATTAAAGCCAGAGAGAATATCATAGGTACTTCCTTCGAACCAGATAAGCGTATTACTATCCACAGTTCTAATTTGAGTACTTGCTCTGTTCCATAATCCTTCCATGGTTTTATGATCTGCCACCCCTGGAGTTAATAAAGTTGGATCTGCATAGTGATCTCCTACCCATGGTTCATTCTTGCGAGTAGAAGTTAGTTCACTAGTATATATATATATATATGTTGATAAAAAGAACTCACTAGCAAATTGTACCCCAAAATATTACTAGCTCCTGCATAAGTTTGGGCAAGTTTTTTCCAATAAGCGCTAAATGCGTCCCCCAGGCCATCATAATTGTTATATAATCTACCAAAACCATTTGCAACAGCTACTGTAAGATAGCTCAAACTCCAATCTAGAGAATCACAGTCTGAAGATGAAGGTATGCCGTTGCTATCAACAGAGAACGGTATAAGTTTTTGAGGTACAGGGAATCTCTGTAAGGCGCCGACCCAATTAGAATGAGCAAACCACTGAAATGATAAAGATATATATATATATATATTAGCCTTTATATCTGACTGGAATATGAATTACTTACATTCGGGACACCATGGCCACAGAATTGAGCAGCAAGAACATCCTGATGTACATCTACTAATACATATATACCATGATCCTCAGCCAATTTTGTTTGGCTGGCCATAATATCGATGAAAGTCTGATTATATTGTCCCCTAACAGGTTCAGCTCCAGCCCAATGATGGCCTAAACGAACGGCGTTGACTCCCAAGTTTTGTAGATTCTGAACATCAGTAAGACCAAACGAGTCACCTGGAGTAAATGTTTCTTGCCTATACCAAGGAGCATTTTTCTTCACCACGTTAGTACCATGAAAAAAGCGGACTCTTCCAAAGGTATCAACAATCTGGTATATCGATTGATCTACATGACTAATTTTTGTCAGTCCGGGATTAGCGTTGACCCAAGCTTGAGGGTCAGATACAATTGCATGAGAAAATGCAATTAAATTTAAGAAAGCAACGGTTCCTAGAAGACCAGAGCTTAGTAAAGATTTCATCCTTATTTTATTTTGATAGATTAATGCTTTGAAGGAGATTATTTAGAAAGAATTCTCGCGCCTTTTTATGCAATTTTTAATTTTTTTAAAAAGGGTACTCTTCCCTTAAACTCATTGTGTGAATGTTACATTATGTTGTGCAAGTAATGCTAAGGAGAGCAATTATAGAATATATATGGTATATTGAAGATTCGTTATTAGCTGTAAGCTACAACTTACAAAAAAAGATTTTGGTTCTATTTTTTTTTAAAAAAATTAAACAATTTATATGTGCACAAAGTAATTAGATATTTAAATGAAATATCTCATTTTAGATACATCAATTTTGCAGAACCGCCATTGATTTTCTATTCAAAAAACTAATAGATATTATAAAGATGATTCTGATATAAACAGTTGTAAATGGAATTAGTAAACAGATATTATCAGAAAAGAAACATTCGTGATATGGTTCAGAGAGCAAATTTACAACGGTTCACATGGTAGTATAAACCTACATGTTGTACTTGGGGAATGCACGCTTAAATCGAATTTACTTTAACATTTTATAGATCGAAAATGTACTACATTGTGAAACGCAAATGCATTTATCAACATTAAGAAATTACAAATCATTTTAGATTTGCTTATACAAATAAGTTAAAAAAGATATTATAAATATTAGTTTTGCTATGATATTTCCAAATACTACATGTTCCTTTTTTGAGTTACAAAAAAAAAAAAAGGTACCACCCGTGGATTTCTCTTTCATCGCATTGTTCACGGAGTACTATTCCCTCAGTCTATATGTATATATACCTTCTCTAATAAAACATTACAATTAATGGGTGCTATTAAAATCTTCCTCTTTAGAACAGTTTTAAAATTAAGGTATCATAATTTGTATAAACCTCTTTACTTTATAAATCAAAAGATAAGTACATGATCTATTTCTTAATCTTATAAAAATATATACTTTGAATTAAGCAGGTGATATTTTTTATGCTTTCAAAAAACCAGGACTTACTTGATATCGGTGTCCCTGAAATAGCCAAAACAGGATTCTTTAAAAATACACATAATTCCGTAAGATTCAATAAGGAAGTAGACCTCCTAGATCTAGCTGTAATATATCTGAATATATAATAAACTAGTTTATTATAATAAGATTATAAGTTCATAGTTTGTTCAACATGAACATGATTAAATATCCAATACAAGCTATTGGCTAAATTACATACTGTCTTTTTCAAGAAAATGAGAACAAATTTCAAATTAACGAGAAAAGATTTTCAAA